>JAODLD010000016.1:4349419-4359784 GCA_026781065.1 Mormyrops boulengeri
CCCCCCCCCCCCCCCCCCCCCCCCCCCCCCCCCCCCCCCCCCCCCCCCCCCCCCCCCCCCCCCACACCCGCGGGGGAAGTGGGGGACAAGAGCGGAGGAGGATATGGGGCTGCCATGTGATGCGTTATCCGAAACCTCCAGGCTCGACAGGAGCAGTAAAGCATTGCAGGTTTTCGAGTAAAACATTACAATGGTACAAGTGGGAGGGAATACAAAGACAGCAAAGTCCTTCAGCATAAAGTAAAGGCCTCTTATGAGCCTAAAAGGAATCTCTCTTCCAAACATAAAAGAAAATGACCCTGATCGCGCCTATTCAGTCTCAGTCCTGGTGGACTGACCCAGCTGGGCCTGGAAGCATCAGATTTAATTAATTGTCTTGATGGAACCAATTTATCCCCCAAGCTGAGGTCCGAATGTTGTGAGGGGAGCAGGATTCCCCTGCCCCCTAGCAGGGTAACTGAGTAATGGCACCTCACATATTGTTAACGGGTTACTGTCTCTCGCATACTGCTGACACGAGAGCCACAAACTTAGCAATTTTACTACTATGACACCTGTTTTCTCCAAGCATTTTTTCTTTATACTTTTATTTCACAAGACAGCTTTCAAAAACACTTTTTTTTTTAACAGAATCCACCCCCCTTGGCAATTCACTGCGCTTCAGAATCGTATTTTGGGGACCACAAGGTTGCATATGCATTCGTACCCTTGAAGATGGAGTTCATACTGCATTCTATTTCATGGCAAGGACCCAGGGGACAAACTGCTCAGATCAGCGTGCCAACAAACACCCGCAAACCTCCTCAGCATTAACCTCAGACGAATCCTTTAACTGAGAAGGTAAACCTTGGTAACCCAAAAGTAATACAGTGGAAAATATCAACGGTAACATGTGCATTTTATTTATTTAGTGGATGTTTTAATCCGAAGCAACGTACCATTGAGAATGCAGGCAAAAATAGTCCTGGGGGGGGCAACTGGGGTTAAGGGCCTTACTCAAGGGCTCAGTGGTGACATCACTCTTTTGGCCACAGCTTTGAACTAGCAACCTTCTGATCATCAACACAGAGCCATAACCTCCTGAGCCTCACACCACCATCATGCTGATGGACCACAGACCATTGCACTCCATACATCTGGCGTCCAACTCTCCTTCTCCTGAAACGTGACCCTTTCCTCATCGCTGAATGGTCATATGTGTGAGACCGACTGTGTACAATGTCCTGTGCTCAAGTGTATCCCATGATGCTCTTTGTTCTCCAGCACAGCAGGAAGGCTCCTCCCTGAAAGTTCTTCGGCTCTCCCTCCTCCCCCTAGGAGCATCATAATTGCAGAATCATTCTGAAGCTACATCAGGTTCCCGAAATCAGAGGGGGTCCAAGACCTCGACGTCCTTAAACATTAGTACTTGGAAGCCAGGCTCAAAGACAGACTGGCAGGAGGATTCCTGCATCTTTGGGATGATTTTTTCTGGCATGGCGACGAAAACACCATTTATATCCTGGAGCAAAAGTCAATGAAAGGTATTAGCTACAGCAGAGAGCCTGAATCCTGCAAATGGGCCCTCCATTTAGGATCAGGCTGTGCGCTAAAGGAGAGGGTGAAGATATTAAAAAACATGGAGTTTGTCATTTCCGGAGGAGACATATTAGCAGAGCCAATAAAAAGTGGCGATGAAGAGACTCATTCCTGCTTAATGGTTTTTACAAGGACGGATTTCCAAAATGGAATTCATTACTGGAAGACATGGTGCTGTGCCTCCATGCGTCACGTCCACTGAGACGCGAAGCCTGTGTAGATATCGGTCTGGTCACCAGTAATATGGACTAAAGAACACATATCAAAAGTTCCTTGTACTACGTATATATGAGGACTATTCTTTTCAGGGGGGTCCAGTTTGCAACACAGTTTGCAGATTTCCTGGCCCAAACTGGGGAGACCTGTCTAGAGGGTGTGGTGACGAACAGGCCTTGTTGAGGTGTGAGACAGCTTTGGGGATGAAGGTGTTCAGGAGGCAGGTTCTTCTGGCTCCCAGAGACCCTACGCATTTCTCAGACATGAGTTTCTGGATAAACGGTCACCTGGGTGGGTGGGTCATTGGCAGTTCTTCAGTAACCTTCTCTGCTGATTGGAGATGTGCACACGGTCACCGGGGTGGGTGGGGTCATTGGTGGTTCTTCAATAACCTTCTCTTCTGATTGGACAATGTGCACCTTCCTCCTGTACATGGTCTCTTCCTCATGGTCAAGTGTGTTGCCATCTGAAAAATGTGAACAGCTTTCAGGATGGTATCCTGGGAGGTGCAGAGAGACGAGAAAGACCAAAGAGATCTCATCCTGCGGCCTGGGAGTCCAATGAGCGAGTTCCCAGGCACACTCGTTTCTTTGTGTTTGCCAGGAAGTAAGTAATCAACTGACTGATAGAAGCTGATGCTTACCTCTGACAATGTGATGTGCAGACCATCAGGTCTGACTGTGTTGAAGGCTGAGCACTATCCTCACATTTTTAGCAGAGCTCTCCACATGTTGTAGTAGATAGTGAAGGTCCGTAATTCACAGAATCGCCCACTGACCTGTCAGCCCCAGAGTCTGTTGAGACTCAAGAAATGAGTCCATTAAGGCAGTGTTACCCAACCCAGTCCTTGGCGACCCACAGCTGGTCCACATTTTTACTCCATCCTAGTTCCCTGTCAGACAGTCCACATTTTTGCTCCCTGGAGAAAGCAAAAACATGGACCGGATTGGGAAACACTGCACTAAGGCATTGAGGAGGAGAGAACCATTCAAAAGGCTTCATGACGACTGATGTTGAGGTAATGGGTCTATAGCCACTGATGCAGGACATTTGGTCCCTGTGGGGCTGCAGAAACAGTAACAGATATATTTAAGCAGGAAGGGAAGTGTGCCCCAGGTGAGGAATCAGGCACATATGCCAACTAGCATGAGTGCTAGACGGCCTGATCTCTGTTTCAGCAGGGCGGGTGAGATCCGGTCAGCACCTGGTGGTTCTCTGCAGTTCTGTTTGTGAGACAGCATACAGACACTCTGCTCCCTCAAAAGCAGGAGTGTGTTGCAGATGGTTGAGGTTCTGGCTGATCAGCGGCACCTGCAGGTATGAATAGTGTCAGTTGTAGGAGTGGCTGGTAGGTAGAATGGATTATGCTTGTTCGTAGTTCATTTACTTTTACAGTAAATTTTTGAGTAGATGTTTCAAAACTTAAATAAATAGCTCGCGGGTAGAATCAAAAGATTGTAGCTAGCTAGCTGGTTAGCAGAAAACGCTGCTTCACCATCTCCTCAATGGAATGGAATGCATTTATTTATTATTTAGTGTAGCGACTGTTTGTGGTCAACATGGGGCACCACATAAAGTGTGGTTTGAGTGCAAGCAAAAAGTCACAGCATACAAATACAAAATTTTTATTTAGTGTTTATAAAGTATTGCCTGTAGTATACAGAGCTTTCATTTCACCTATTATTCGTTTCTTTGAACCTATAAAGGTTAGAAAGCCAATAAACCCGCCCAGATTCACACGTCTTGTGTCTGATCTCCCCACACAGCCACACATACCGCAGCCTGGATTTTATCGTTATCATTGTATCCCCATACACGGATTTTATCGTTATCATCGTATCCCCACACACAGATTTTATCGTTATCATCGTATCCCGACACACGGATTTTATCGTTATCATCGTATCCCCACACACGGATTTTATCTTTATCATCGTATCCCCACACACGGATTTTATCGTTATCATGTCTTGCTTCATGGTTCAGTTCTGTCTTGTGTTGATGCTGCAGCTGCCCCCCTCTGTCCATCCCTGAAAACCCCCTCCACAATAGATTACCTGTTGCATACCTTTTCTGATCGCAAACCAATTCTAACACCAAAACATTGCCTTGGCATTTAATCAGCTGCTTAAGTGTCTCATGTAACTAATTAACATCAGATAACATCATTTCCAGTCAAGCGTGCTTTAAAACTTTGTTTGGGCTGTATACTGCTGCAACAAATGAGTTTTTTATTGACTTATCCAAAGAACACAAAATATGTAAAAATCATAAACGGATTTTTCATGTGTTTTCACAGAATATTGTGACCGGACCAAGGCTGCTAAAGTTGGTTGGCGGCCAACGTTGATTACGACTGTAATAACATCACATACTAAAAAGAGCTTTGACATCATATATGTGCCAAATGTATCAGTTGGCTGCCTGGTACAAATTCAAACTGACACATCTGTTAATATTGCTTAGACTGACCATGATAAGATATTTCATTGTACTGAATTAGAGGGAAAACGCCACTTTCTTTCCAACTTAATGAGGCATCTTTGTAATGACTACTAACATCCATTACTAAAAAACATATTACACATAACGGCATTTGAAAAAAAAAATATATATAACTATTAAGTTTTCAAAGTAAATGAAACTGTCTCTATGAGAGCAGTTTTAATTGTTACATCTTTATTGCTGTTGTCATGACCATATAGTGTTGTTGTGGTTCATGCCGTAATCTGTTCAGTGGGTAGCCTAGAAAGTCTCAAAACCCCAGCGAATTTTATCAAAGCAGACATACTGTGCAAAGCTGTGTGACTGTAGCCACACCCCTCAGCTGAGCCCACCTATCAGGAATCGGTCGAAAATTGCCAACCCACACAACCATTAGCCAGAGGTGATTTATGGATTTGGCTGATAGGCATAGTTTCCAGTTAAATCTTACTGTTACTCCAATGCTGAGCGAGATTCTGAAATGTGTGCAATCTGCATGTTTCATCGCCAAATGCAAATTTTATTCAAATGGACCCCCAACAGTGAGATATAACCAAACTGGAAGTGAAAAATAACTCTGTTTTTTAAATCTGAGGCCTCTGAGATATTAGCTGTGCCTCGCAAGATCCTGATGACAGTCCCTAAACATATAGCACTGTGCCTTCGGGTACCGACATCCATGAAGGCCCACGGATGCAGCCCCTCCTCGACGGAAAAGCACGGCTCATTGCCTGTGATGAAAACTCCTCATCTATCTGATGTAATTTTAATGGTAATAAGACGCTGGGAACAGGTGGTGACGATTCTACAAAACGGCAGCACCAAAATGGGACAGGTTTGCGCGTTCTGGGTGACATGCCAAACGCTAATGTCCACTGAGCTATTCAGTTGTGAAATTAAATAGGCCCTCCGCAGCAATCAAGGATGGGGACGGCTGCCCGGATCTGCTGTGAGTCAGGACATGTAGCACGCAGGGGTTTTTCAATAACACTGGCGTTATGGCAGTAAATACTCAAGCCGACGCGATGGAGTGCATGACGCGAAAGGTAGCAGCTGGAGAACGGGCTGGTGTGTGGTTCAGAGGGTTAGGACGCCGTGTCTATGATCGAAAGGTCCTAGCCAGAGTGATGTCGCCGTCGCACCCCTGAAAACGGCCCTTAACCCCCCTTTGCTCCAGGAACTTTTTGCCCCTGGCTTTTCAAAAATACATGTTTCTTTAGATCAGAGTGACTGCTGAATAAACAAAGCTGCAGTGTGTTAAGTGTGGCACTCAGACTTTCACAAATGAGAGCCCTTGTTGACAGCTATCCTGGTTTAGCGTTTTGCTACATGGACCGAAGGAGATTGGTACAAATTAATGACTGGATTATCCTGCGTAACATTTCTCACAATAGGAACAATGGAAACGCTCTTGCATGTTACTGAGAACGGACGGCAAGGTCCGTCGCGCAAACATACGAGTCTATATACGCAATGGTAATATACACAGATTACCATCTATGTGGTACTAATGGAGTCACCTGCACTTTTCTATGGTATACAGCATGCAAACAAAGAAAGCCTGTGAAACGCTCCGCTAAAAGCTGTCATGCACTAATACGGCGGTAAACGTTTGGAAACGGCGAAGGTCTAAAACACAATGACCGAAGGTCTGTCGGAGTGACGGAGAGCCAGCCTGTGGGTGGCATTGTGCAGTATGTGGGTGAATGTTAACATAAACCCTCGGGACGTGTTAACTACCACAGTCCAGATAAAAATAAGTTGTTAAGGGAGATAATTACTGTACAACGAAGCACTTGTGAGGCGGAATGGATTGACTGAGTGGAGAAAGGCTTAACCCTTAAGCGAGATTCTGTGTAGCTCAGACATCAAAGGAGCCTGATTGGCATAGAAGAGTATGGGATGTGGAGCATTATTATGCTGTTTCATGGTAGTCTGAGGAGGGGCCTCTTGTCCCCGGACGGTGTATGGGTGTGTGTGGGGGGGGTCACCTTTGCCGTGCTTCGTGACAATTTTGTGAATTCACCTCTAAGACCAGGTCAAAATTTAAATAAATAATTAGTCATGTAAAACATGTCTGTGCTTATTTTAGGCTACCATGAGGCAAAGCCGCATTGAAGCAGCTCAAGGAGGGAGAAAAGTCCCGAATGAGAGATTCGCTGCAGGCAATAGCGTGCCGACAGAGAACTGAAAACACCAAAGCCCCCCCTCAGGATTTAACGGGACCCCCTAGGGGACACGCCGGTATGTTCAGGAAGATGTCTACGCTCATTCATACTCGCATTGTTTTGCTTTTAAAATTTAGGTATTGAACAATCAGAGATAGGAGTGCAGCCACAGCTGAGCAAAGATGTTAATAAGTAACCCAGGGGGCAGCAAATTAATTCTGTAATTGTAATTACAGTGCAGCAAGCAGCCTTCTGCAACCGAACAGAATCCCAGCAGCACTCGACTAGCAATTCATCTGAAATTCTCCTTGTGACGTGGACTTTTATTATTATTAGAGGCCCAGAGTGGCGTCAAACTGTGGAAAGGCAAGGCCACATCTCACCAGTAGGTATGTCAGCATTACGAAGCCCCCCCACTCCCCCAAAGCCTAACCCTAACTACCTCTTAGGACTCCTACAGTGAATGGCATTCACACACTACTGGTTGCAATTTACCTGTCAGCACCAGGCACTAAAGCCAGGAATTTTTAAATAAATGAATAATTTTGAAATAAGATGGAAAAAAGTCTTTCATTCAACATGGAGTCTATCCCAGGCAGCACAGGGCACAAGGTAGGGGTACACCCTGGATGGGATGCCAGTCCATCACAGGGCACGGGGCTGGGGTACAGCCTGGATGGGATGCCAGTCCATCACAGGGCACGGGGCTGGGGTACACCCTGGACGGGATGCCAGGCCATGACAGGGTACGGGGCTGGGGTACACCCTGGACGGGATGCCGGTCCACAGGGCACGGGGCTGGGGTACACCCTGGACAGGATGCCAGACCATGACAGGGTACGGGGCTGGGGTACACCCTGGACGGGATGCCGGTCCATCACAGGGCATGGGACTGGGGTACACCCTGGACGGGATGCCGGTCCAACACAGGGCACTTGCTAGCTGTGGATGTGTTATGACATCCCTGAAATATAAAGTTTGTGTTTCTGTTTGAAATGTAACTTTAATTTAGGTAGTGATTGCCACCTGCGTGATGTATATCACCCAGTGCTATTCAATACCCTCTTAGCATCCCACGGGCTACCGGCCCTACATAGGAACCTATCAACAGCTGAGATGGGCCCCATTCATCAGCAGAAATAAAGTCACCCTTTGCTGGAGTGTCCTCTGCCTGTTAGTGTCCTCTGCCTGTCGCTGGAGTGTCCTCTGCCTGTCGCTGGAGTGTCCTCTGCCTGTTGCTGGAGTGTCCTCTACCTGTTAGCGTCCTCTGCCTGTCGCTGGAGTGTCCTCTGCCTGTTAGTGTCCTCTGCCTGTCGCTGGAGTGTCCTCTGCCTGTTGCTGGAGTGTCCTCTACCTGTTAGCGTCCTCTGCCTGTCGCTGGAGTGTCCTCTGCCTGTTAGTGTCCTCTGCCTGTTAGTGTCCTCTGCCTGTTGCTGGAGTGTCCTCTGCCTGTTACTGGTGCCCTGTGCTTTCTGGAATAGACTCCAGGTTCACCTTCACCATGGTTTGGAAGATGAATTGATGGATCGATGTGCTCATTTTAATTAAGAGCATATTTCATAGCAACAGTCTGTTGTGTCACCCTAAGTCCGCAAATCAGCTACCCAGTTACCAAGCTGAAGCTAGGGTTGGGGTTAGGGTTAGAAAGGTTAGGGTTAGGGTTAGAAAGGTTATGGCTTTTTCAGACGTCAAAACTGGCTTTTATGGTGCAACTGTATAATAGGGAATCACAGTTTTGCTCAGTTTAATAGCATATTTCATACTTTCCAACAGCCTGTTGTGTCAGCAGTCGGCAAATCAGGGTTAGTCAAGTATAGCTAGGGTTAGACTTACAAAGGTTATGGCTTTTTCAGACATTAAAACATGATTGTATTATAGATAAGCGCCCCTGGATAACGGAAAACCACAGATTAACTCAATTTAACAGCATATTTCATACTTTCCATTGGCCTATTGTGCAACTCTCTGTCCCCAAATTAAACACATCAACGACTCACTGATCAAAATCCACACTCCTTACATTGTGGGAATTAAACACAGTCAGAGGAAATGGCGGCCATATCTCGCAAATACAGGGAAGCGATATCAGCACTGGCTGATAAACAGAGCAGTAAGAAGAGATTAATGGTGTGCTTCCCTGAAATAGGCTGGGAGGCTGAGGGACATGGCAGGACTCTGCGATTGGCTGGAGCCTGAAGGTAACAAAGATGGCTGACTTCATTTATTATATGTAGCAAACGAGCTGCTTCCTCCAGGGGGGGCTTTCTGAGCTGATGGTGGGCTTTCTGCACGAGAGGCCCGCACATGGATCTTTCCTTAAAGCTCCTCCCACAACCTTCTTCATCTACTGCTTTGTCAAGGTGCCTTCTAAGGTCTGTTGGTGTCCTGGACAGACTGTTCTCCTAAAATGGAGAAGTCCAATGCAGTT
The DNA here is from genome assembly GCA_026781065.1 of Mormyrops boulengeri. Classification (NCBI taxonomy): domain Eukaryota; kingdom Metazoa; phylum Chordata; class Actinopteri; order Osteoglossiformes; family Mormyridae; genus Mormyrops; species Mormyrops boulengeri. The sequence continues at coordinate 4,358,294 of JAODLD010000016.1, forward strand.
CGGAAGTGGAACCCACTGGAATTCTCCAAGGTCCGCTCAGCAAATCGCTCCCACTTGTCACCGTAAATAGGTCTCCCAACATTTCGTTCAGCAAATTCCTCCCTCTTGTTCTCCCTTTTATTGTGACATAACTGTGCTGGGTTTTCATTGGGGGGGGGGTATGGGGTCTTACAGGAGCAGATCACGAAGGTCACTGGGTAACAGCATCAGAAATGCAGTGTTCTACTTCTGTTCTGCACTGCGGCCTCTATCTATCTATCTATCTATCTACCTACCTACATGTGTGAGGTCTGTATGTCTCCTCTGGGAACTCTTTTTAAAACATCTGGTTAAGTGTCTCTGAAGGGCCATTTGATGGCCAGTTGTCCCTGCAGGTTGTCCCGTCCCTTGTGTGCTGAGTTACAGGCTCCCTGCATACCTACAATGAATGCAGAAAGGAAAAGGGGGAATGCAGAGAGGTAAAAAAATGAAATCCTGACTCCTGTAAGCTGGAATATCACCCCGGAGGTGGATTAGTTTTCTAGCCTCTAATTAGCTGGTCTCTCACGGCGAATCCGAGTGCTGGCGTTGAAAGACTCACACTGCTCGCTGCATTAATGGGGAGATTTGTGTCGCATTCACTGGGCCGATCCGACTAAAGCTCAATCCAATTAAAAAATAATAACCTTACGGCACGAGGCAGCATGCTAGCTAGGAGAATGGAGATTCTTCAAGAGCCTGGGTTGGCCTTGCCAAATTCACATCACCTTCCAAAGAGGAAATGGGTCATACTGGTACAAAGGAAATCATGATCATGTCGTTATTATTATTGGTATGAGCAAACTGGCTGATGGCAAATGCAAGTATAAATCCACTGGGGGGGTTAAAGCCACAGACGGGACATGTGAGTGTTCGGTGCTGTCTGGAATGTCATGCCCTTCCCAGGAACATCTCTGCTCCTCCAGTGGGAGAAAAATCCTGCGTCTTGCGCAGCTCATTCTCCTGCCTTGACAACACGTTGAAGATGGAGCCCAAAGACAGCAGTGTCCAAAATGGACATCCACTCACCCCTCTGCATTTGATTCGACCCTTCAGCAGATATGGGTACTGGAAATGTTCTCAGTTTATTTTCATTCGTTAATTACAAAGAACAACCAGGTTTATAGTTCTAACAATGCAATGGCACAGTGGGTAGAGTCAATACATCACACCCCCAAACAGTTCTGTGAGTTGCAGTTACGGCCCAGCTCAGGATAGTGTAATTAGCATGTTTCCACATGATTTGTGTGGGTATCTGATGGTTCCCTCCCATAATGCAAAGCACATGTGTGTATAAATGCCCTCTGACAGGTTGGCAGCCTGTCCAGGGATGACTGCCTTGTGAAGCGGCACTGATTGTGTGTCAGGTAAGCAGGAACACGGCGGCCTGCTCTGAAGTTAGAACATAAGAACATAAGAACATAAGAAATTTACAAACGAGAGGAGGCCATTCGGCCCATCAAGCTCGTTTGG
>JAODLD010000016.1:4359884-4372633 GCA_026781065.1 Mormyrops boulengeri
AGGTGGGGTCTTACCAAGGAGTTATATAATCGTAGCATCACCTCCCTTGACTTAAACTCCACACACCTAGAGATGTATCACTTCTAAGAAGTTCACTTCTTTTAATCATCTCAGCAGATTTCTACTGTGAATTTAATAGCTTCAAATCACATTAAAGAAGGTGGCGGAATTTGCGAATAGCAATTAAGTCTTGAATTAGATCACTTATTGAAAGAAGTTGCTCTACACCTTAATTCCGTCGATTGTCAGCATATCCTGACAAAGACGGCGATTAACTTGCTCAGGGGGGTTTCGTCACATTGGTGCCTATCAGGATGAAATATGGGCCTGAAATTCTGCTGCATATGCCCGTCCATACATCTTTCACCGAGCTTCTACTAGGTCACAGCGGCTATTATGTAATAACAACAAGCAAACAAACACAACAATAATAATAAATATTATAATAACAATGATGCTGCTGACCCACTCACGGCAGCACAGCAGCGCAGAAAATGCTGATAAGCTGTCAAGCTTGCATGTGATGCTGACTGCAAACAAGCCTGTGGATCTTCGGAGCATGTGACCAGACCCAGAGAATAATCGCTAACAAACAGCCTGCTGCTTGGACACCCTCATTGCTGCTTACAGCTATACTTCCTGTTATTCCAATCGATCTTATTCCATCACTCAGTTCATGCTTTGATCATAACTGACTTGGATACAGCTGACCCCATTTAGAGCTGCATATTCGAGCGATGAGAGCCAGGGTGTGTCTCATGCTTAAGGGATTAGCAGGCGGCTGCTATAAAGTGCAGCTAGGCTTAGATGATGCTTAAGAATAAACCATATTCCATTCATGTTGACTTATCCAGCTCCTCTGCCTTGAAACCAAGATTCCTGTTTGTCGCCCCTTATTTACACCATTCAGTCTGTTACTATACTTACTATACTATACTGTTACTACACTTATATACCCCAATGTACAGTAAATCAGTGTTCGGGCACTGATTTTATGCCTCACAGGTAGCCGTGGAAATGATGAATGAAAGACGGAAGATTTTCGGGCCGGCAGTGTGCTGATGTTTATAGTGCAGTGGATAGAAAACTGCAAATGCAGTGATATTTGACTGAGTATAAAAATTAATGAAATTAAGTCATTTAAATGTAAGTATCTCTTGCGCTATATTAATGTCACAGTTCTGACAGGACGGGACAGCATTTCTGAGCAGATACAAAGACCAAACTGAATCTCACGTATAACTGTACATAAAAACGATCTGGAAGCAAAGTGAAAATTCCTTCTATTATTTGTGTTCAACACAAAGTGACAATTTAAAGGTTTCGGATCACATGGAAGTGGAATAGAATAACAGACGTCTTCCCTCTATGTATGGTAAATGTTTGTCTATTAAGATGTTATAAATGAATAGTCAAAAAAAAAACACTTTTGCAGGGCAGCCCAAGTAAACACACCATGCTATAGATGTTCAGAGCGGCTTTTGACTTTAATGGTATCTTTGCCCACAGACAATTCATTAGCTAAAGGTCAGGTGCTGTTCAACGGGAGGCGCTGACTTCAGGCTCCTAAGGGGCGGAGGCGGGGGCACGTCGGCGCTGGCTGCTAATAACACCTCATCTCCAAATGAAACCCTCAGCGCATGTAGAAGTAGCTTATAAAACAGGGTGTAGCACAACTGAATAGCTGAAATGTGTTAGGATTATCCAACTCCATCTATGTGGGTAATTACTCCAAAAACCATGTTTACCCGAATGTATCTTTATCCTGTCTGTTACATCTCAGAATTGTAGTAAAATAGACGCTGTTATACTGCACAAAATTATATGATTTTGACAAAAATGCAATTTTCTCATTTCCTCACGAATTTAAGTCAAAGTTATTTTCCTGAAAGGTAATATTCTTCCATTTTACTGCCCTCTATTTTACACTTATTACACCCCACAAACAATATTTCCCTCCGTACAGCCGGGGGGGGGGTTGAGCAATATTACCAGTCATCTTTCCTGAGGTCTATGCAAGCGACAGCCTCTGTGCTGGCAGATAGAAACATAATTCTCAGAATTTGTATATTAACCTGCTGCAAAATTCAGAAACCGGCCTGCACTGTAATCTCTTCCCATGACATTTAGGGAGGACAGGTTTCTACTGCAAAATTACTTCCCTTTTTTTGAGAACAATTTCCTGTCATAAGTCATTTACAGGGCCGGATCTGCAGTGTTTCCTGTGTGTCTGTGTGGGGATGTTTCTATTATCAGTGTTTAACAAACTACATGCCTGAATGAACAGAGGGTAGGAGTATAAACTGAGAGAGTATACTTATGGCTGTTACTCAACTCGCATTGACCGCTACAAAAATCTGCTAATGATCATCCAGTTAATTGCTTTGGAGCAGGGTCACTGATCTAAGTGCAAGTCTAACACACCTCTACAGCTTATTGGACACCGGCATTGACAGACGTATAACTTCTCCAATCAGAGAGGCTATTATAGACAGCTGAGGCCAACAAGGTATAGGAGAGTTGCCCGTGATGTCATGCTGCACCACCCACATCAAGCAAAAGCTGCCATATTAGTGCACAGTTTCCCATCTGGCGTGATACTCACTGTGCACTGTCTGGGTTCTTCATGGACGAGGGCGTCGCTGTCGGCTGCAATAGCAGCAGTGTTTCGGAAAAAGGAGTTAGACTACAATAGATATTAATCATTGAAAAACAAAATATTTAAAGGAGACTGCACATTCCACACAGAACCTTAAGAGTAACCCATCAGTATGCACAATGTCCGGCATCTGATTAGATTATTCAAGTATTATTCAAGATTATTCAAATAATAAATAAAACCTTATGAACACCTTCATCTTAACTGCATGAACACTCAGAACTATGAGACCCAGGAAATGGAACGTGGCTCCACTAGCAGATTCCATGCATGATTTATTTATTTAGGTCTTAGTGAACAGCTTAAGCCCAAAGAAGAGCATCTACCCCACTTGCAGGAGAGTCTTACACGTGATTAAGGAACCCAGGCAGCAAACCCAGCATCATGAAATCAGATAATCAGAAAACCAGCCCCGAAGCCCACCTATGCAGCAGATGTCAACGCTGGAAGCCCATGGTCCTGTAGACGTCTCAAACAGGGCAGGTAAGGTCAGCGATATCAAGCAAGGCTCTGAGACTTCTCAAAAAGCTCTCTCTGTCTCTCTCTCTCTCTCTGCTGTTCTTTTTCACTTTGCAGGTAGTCATGGAAACTCCATCTATTTAGAAATTTGTTATTCGTAAATCTGAATTATTAGATGCTGTTATGATCAATGGAGAAAGATCATTTTTATTGCAGGCCTGGGACGGTTTCGTTTGCTCGTCTTAATGAATGTATTCATGTGATTAAAAAATAGCATATTTGTTCTCTGCTGAAAGCCCTGACCCTTAAACCCCTTTCAAATTAATACTCGGCATCACTTAGCTGTGATTAAGTTACGACGGGCTGACTCTGGCTCATTAAAGGAAATTAGCGCGGCTGATGATTGGCTAACATGTTGTGATTACCTTTCCGTCTCACTGTCTAACTGGGTCTTTGGTATTTCACAAACAACGCAGTGGAAAGGGTAGGTAAGTTTAAGGAAATTATATTTCAAAATAAAAATGCCAGTTAAATTCTCTGTAGAAAATTGTAGTCTGGGATGTGGGTTTGAGTCTCCGTCCTCTTCCTCTTCCCGAGTCTTCATGGGGTTTTCTCCCCACAATCCAAAAACACGCTAAAGTGAATTGGACTTACCAAATTGACTGTAGGTGTGAATGGTGTGTGTGTGTGAATGGTGAGTGTGCCCTGTGATTTTTTTGTGGTTTTTCCCTCGTCCTGGGTTGTTCCCTGCTTCCAGGATAGATTCCAGACCCCCATGACCCTGCATACAAGAAGCAGGTACAGAAAATGGATGGCGGGATATTATATTGTATATTTAGGATTAACCCTGGCATACAGAATCAAGCAAGCAATTTGTATATGGTGACAACAGTTTAAGAACCAGTACTGACGACCTATATTACAATCGGCATCATCCGATGCTGAACTTGTGTTTTTCAGCAGAGATTATAAATGAAATCTTGTTTTCAGTTAAAAACAGAAGGCATTATAGATGATTCTTTTATCAATATGTTACTGGCTACTTTAGTATTAAGAATATACGATAAATTAAAATGCAGATTGTTAAAAAAGTTTGTACATGAAATGTATAATAAATGGATAACTGGATAATGTACTGGAAAATGAATAAAATTATTCACTTGCTGCTATAAAATGTCAGTGAGATACTGGGAAATGTAAAGACTACATTTAACATTATCAGTGTCCAGTATAAACCCCTGCTTTGTGCTGCCATCACAGCCCTGTCTGGGATCAGCTGTCGATGATGGATGTATGATGGATGGATGTATGATGGATGTATGATGGATGTATGTATATATGGATTCATTAGTATTATCTTTGAGTCCTCCCAGAAACCTTTGACTTCTGTTTCAATGGTGCAGAGCTCTACTGGAGTCTTGCCCCATACTGCTTGCTAGTTAGCAGTGGGGCCCTATACTGCAACCTAGTTAGCAGTGAGGGCTCATACTGTATCCCAGTTAGCGGTGCGGCCCCATACTGCATCCCAGTTAGCGGTGGGGCCCCATACTGCATCTAGTTAGCAGTGGGAGCCCCATACTGCATCCTAGTTAGCAGTGGGGGCCCCATACTGCATCCCAGTTAGCGGTGGGACCCCATACTGCATCCTAGTTAGCAGTGGGGGCCCCATACTGCATCCCAGTTAGCGGTGGGACCCCATACTGTATCCAAGTTTGCAGTGGGGCCCCATACTGTATCCTAGTTAGCCGCCCCTGCCACTGTCGGCCATCCTCCGGAATGCTCCGTCCCTGTCTTCACTGGACAGTCTCTCTGGGGGTAAATACAGGGATGCCCATCATAAGGCCATCCACTTTCTGGCCAGGTCATTAAGACCCTATCTGTGGATATGACTTTAAGAATTTCTTCACATAAGACAGCCAACAGAACATTCTCTTTTTACAACTATTGATACCCTTGATCTCAATTATTATGGTCTTATTTTGCAGTAACTTTATTTTTTATTGTTATTTTAATGTTGTTTGTTCTTTTTCTTTTTATACCACTTTGTTTTTCATTGCATTACGTATCCTGGAAGCAGGTGGAAAAGCATTTCAGCACACACGCATACAGTGTATAACTGCCCAAGACTGGAGACCCAGCTGACGTGGCCATGGGAGGTAGGGGAGGTATGTAAGCAGAGATGAGTTTAACAGAGCCAGTAAGGAGGAAAGAGAGAAAGGTCATGGGCATTCCGAGGGGGTTGCGCCGGACAGCAGGGTCTGGGCAGAGCAGAGAGAACTCAATCTGATATAGAGATTGGGAACAGAGGGAGGGAGTTCATAACCTGACATCTCACAAGTCCAGGATTCCCCCTCCCAACACCCGGCAGCATTAAAGCCTGCTACCTCCTTGACAGGGGATTTTTCTAGAAAGTCAGAGTTATTACTCACATATGAATCATGCAGTATTGCTACTCGTAAGGAAATGTTTTACAGCGCACGGACGAATGTTCCGGCAGTGTCGGGGCTCCCTCTGACTCTTTAAGTGACTCTTTAATTAACTAGCTAGTTAAAGAGAGCCAACAACTGCATGTGAAGGTGATATCTGCCTTAGCTATGACCTGCATCATATAATAAGATAATCAAAATCCATCCATCTTCCAACTGTTTATACAATAAAGGCTGATGGGAGAGGTGACAGTTCACTTGAAGGTACAGACGCACGCATTTTGGACAATTCAGAGATGCCCAAACACAGCTAGTTTTTTAAATGTCCTATAAGTTCTGGATTTCTTCTTTTGCTTTGGTCTCTCAGTAAACTGGAAAACGCTGCCCCTGGAGGGCATCGGGTGCATGTGCTGCTTTCGGGCAATAATTTGTTATTACCAGGCCCGAATGGTGTCGGCATATTCGGACAGCCCTCGCCGAACCGGTAACCAGCAGCATTTCACTCGATAGGAATGTGTAAACCAACTGCGTTATCTTTTTTTCAAAAACTGTAGATTGCGAAGCAATTGTTTTCCTCAAATTTCCCCTCCAGAAATTGTGAAGCCCACTGTGGAAGAGAAGAAGCGCAGCCATCGTCTGCTTGCACCAGCCCAGATTCTGTTTTCCTTGCTAGGATTAGGGACTAATTTCAGGGTTGGGGTTAGCAGGTGGATGCTGTGCTTACACGTATATTGGTATATTATATCGTTTGCAATTTAAATAACTTTCTGGCTATATTAAACTAGTCCTGGCTATTTTGTTTATATCCATCCATCCATCAATCCATCCATCCATCCATCCATCCATCCATCCATCCATCCATTCATCAACATTGTCAAACAGTAAGTTCTTTATTTTATGGGCTTTAACTTGGTATGTTCATTCAATCCTATATCAGGGCTTATTTCCTTGTTTTTGTTTGTTTCCATATAAAAAGCTGAGCAGCAGATGTTGTGCAAGTTAAGGTGATGATTTTTTTACCTTCTTTAAGTTCTGCTAATTGCCCCTTTGTGCGCTCTTTGCTGAAATACAAGTCATGAGAATACTTGATAGAGAAAAGCAGTTACCCGCCCTTTTCAGGGCTGATTTATTGAAGGAACCTATTGCATGTGTTATGTGGAAGAGATTTAGATTTATGTATTTTATTTATTTTTTGACACACACGTCACAGATGGGCTATTGCCTTTCATCAGCAGCCAATATTACGCAATGCGGAGCGGCTAATAAATCTTCTCCTTTGCACGGTGATGAAAGTCGGCACCTGTAACTAACTTCACCTCAGGCAAATTAACAATAAACAAATGCTGGGAAAGGAAAAAAAATCTATTTATGAAAACCCACATTACGCTGTTGTTATTAATTTAATTTGCATTCTCTGAAGGTTTCGAAATTCAATTTTCGTAATTTTATAAAAACAAAGTTCTGATCAAACTTAACTCAGATGTTCATAATCGCTTTCATAATGTTATTGTTATTGATTTCTTCATCTCTCTAAGCTCGTTACTTTTTTTACCGGTGTTTTTTTATTCCATTTAACCAGTAGGCTGTAAGAAGGAGACTTTAACACAAGGTACTTCAAGAGTGATGCTAATCAAACTGGAAAAAACTTGTTGACTCACCAGAGGACACATTTGCAATGAGAATGATGAGTAAACAGAGGAAATGGAGCATAACTGTGAACACACTGTACTGCTAAAGTACAAAAATACTAAACCAATTTGGCAAAAAGTATACATGAAAAGTCCAGGCTCCATGACCAGAGATCAGCAATACCACGTTTGACATTTTACCCATTTTACAGGAGTAAAATGTCAGTCCATAAAATGACACGCATCAAAATTATTAATTCCTGCAAATTTACAAACAAAAAATATCTGAATAAGAAAATCAGATACTGCTTTTAGCTTTTTAAGCGTATTGAAAATATGAAGTTATGAAAAATCTCACTATAGCAAATGAAATATTCTTTCAAGAGTTTGTTTGTCCAGTAAAACGTATATGGGAGAATGTGAGTTGAGAACATGATGACTTAAAATTTCTGTGCTCAGATATTTCAGTATTTGTGTACGCTGACATTATTTTCAGTTATGACAGTTTAGCATTGTTATTCACACCCTGCGTACCACTCTTCTCGTGCGAGTGTCTGTCCTCAGAGCCCAGTGTCTGATAAGAAAACACCTCCTCAGTCTGCCTGCACTTTCTTTAACAAACAGGAACAATGAAATATATCTTTAGCAACCAAGAGCTTTGCTTGTGCCCATAATCCTGAAATGCAATTAAGATCATTCAATAAATGTTACTTTTTGTGAATAGGTGTGTGTGTACATGTGATGTGCATGTGTGTGTGCGTGTGTGTGTGTATGTGGGTTATGTATATATAAACCTGATATTTTGACGTTGTGGGGACCATTTTTTCAGTCCTCAATTTCATAAAAATCTGTGGATGGCGTGTGTGCGTGCGTGTGTGTAACACACTGCAGTTTTTGCTGGAGGAAAACCTAAATTACAGGGGAATGGAATGAGGAGGTCTGGGCGGTATGGGGGTCATGACACACCATCCACAAAGAATCAAAAAAAAGGGGCGGGGGTAATTTCGGAGGACTTAAAGGACTTAAAAAAAATAGAGATTAACTCAGTGTGTCAGGGATGCGAAAAGTCAAGATGCATGCTAGGTGTGAAAATGGAGTCCAAAACATGCTCCCAGTTACTGGCAAAATGAAAAGATACCAATGTACACATAATCCAGGAACAAAGGAATGGCAGCTCTGATCAGCGGCCTAAATCCAGTTACCTGCCTCTCTTTTCCAAACTGGCCAGAACCCCCCCGGCATGCGTGTGTGTAGATCAACTTGGATCAACAGGCTGGAGGCTGCAGGTTGTTCTGACGATTGACATTCGCAGACCTGCCCGTGCGGCTGGAGTAACAGTAGGAGCATTTGAAAGCTGAGCTCTATAGGACGAGTTTTTGGAACCATGCAGAACATCTTCCACTCAACAGCTGAAAGCTCTGCAGGAAGAGTCTCTGGCTGTGAGTTTATTTGCAGTTATGGAAGCAATATCTGTCACAGAAATCTGAAACCAAAATACCTAAACAAACCCATTCTGCTTCAGCGATTAAATTACCAAAGCGACATTTCCTTGTCTCTGTATCTAGACGGCTTTTTAAGAATCAAATTAGGAATCCCTTTGGTACGACTGTTTTTTAGTGTAAATTGTTCCATTTCATCCTGAACAGCTACGGGGAGACTGACGTGTTGTCTGAACAGGAAACTACTGCTATGACGAACATTCAGGTAACAACATGTACATAGCAGCTACCGTACCGTGCCGTTATCTTCACATGAAGAGATATTAATTCTATTAATAGACAGAGCAATTTATTTCTTAAAAAAGTAAGTCCCACAGATGACAGGAGCCCCTTTCCGGACGGCAAAGAAGTGCGGATGAGGCAGCAAACTTAACTATTTTTGTGATGGTCTCTCTTCCTTGGTAACCTAGTTATCAATCAGCGGCTGCTCTGTCTACCGGTTACCTGTGGTGTTCAGTCGTTTTAAGGGATGCAAGTCTGCAAGCATGACATAGTCAATCTTTCAGTTTCCAGAGAACTGGCATTTAAGCAACTCGGAGGTAAAGAAATTAGAAAATCAAATACACAGAAAATGACTCATCCTAAAAGGACAACGGCTCCTGACAATACGAGGCAGTGTGGCTGCCACTGAACTGTGTTTCTTTCTTTTTTTTTTTGTGAGGAATTTTGTAGAATGTACTGCATGTGAGCATATGTCTCCCATGCCGACAGACGTTAACTAAGCAGCTAGTGGGAGTTAATGGTGATTATTTCTGCCTATTTGTGCAATAGTAAATAACCACTGAACAAACTGTGTTTATTTGCACCTTTGTTATAGTTTGCAATTGCGTTTTTTTAAATGATGAAGCAGGAATGAGCATGACTGCCAGGCTGTCCAAGCGGAGACTCCATGCAATGTGAGTGAGAACGCCATCAGAAGACACCATACAGGTGTCGCTACTGACCCTGCACTGCTTATTACCAAGCTTGCCTGGAACCTCAGCTCCATCTTAGTCTCATTTTTTAATTTATCTTCTCTGTTAGTTTCCAAATTGTCCATAGGTGCGAATATGTGTCGGTGGTGTCTGGTTGGCCTGTGTAGCTTCTGGAATAGGCTGCAGACCCCCACGACCCTGCGTAGGACAAGCAGGGATGGAAAAGTGAAACAGGATGAATGAATGTATGTTCCATGTAATCCGTGAATGTAAGTACCAATACTGCCAAGACAAACTCTTATACATGTAGGTGTTCGGTGCCTGGGCAATAAAGAGAGCTCTAACTCCGAGTATCTGCACATTTTACAGGCCAGTCCATTCCTCTGCTCTACGGAATGTTTAGAGACACACACTGAGTGGCAATGTAGACTCACAAATTACCCTGAACGGCTGGTCTTTGGGTAATAGGGAGGTGAATATGGCAGGAACCCAACACAAGCTGTGTGTGAACACACAAAGTTCACACACTGAGAGGTGGGGTCAGATTTAGTCCACAGCCCTGTAGATGCTGACTAGGAACCCTGCTGAAATCAGCCTTGATGCCCCTACAGCACAGTGTTAGCATTCACAGCAACACATAATTAAACAAACAACCGCTGACTTTAAATCAATACACGAAATGGTCGCAGGCAGCTTAGCGTCTGGTGTCACAGGGTTATGCTACACTAGCCAATCAACATCACAGGGCTATGCTACACCAGCCAAACAACATCATCGGATCATGCTACTCCAGCCAATCAATGTCATGGGATCATGCTACTCCAGCCAATCAATGGCTTAGAGTGTGATGTAAAATGTCAAGCACAGCTGATGAGTATAGCATTTATTAAACAAAGACATTTATTGTGCTTTTTTGCGTTGGTATAGTTTACTGTAAGGTTTTTTAGATAATATCAGCCTCCCTGTGTTACTATTCATAGAAAATTCTAGTGAGAAATGTGGCTTAATTTTTAGCACACTGGCCCTTTTTATTTGAAAGAATAGCACTGGGTATATCCAAGCGTATCGACATGACCTCAGCTTTTAAAGTTCCTCCCCACACAGTATAAGCGAGCAGTACAGTCAATCTGGCGAAATGATTTCTGACACATATCTGAGACGCACTCAAGAAGAAAAAAGCAAGTCTGGCTGGCTGCGTCGGCCCGGAGCAGAAGCGGGATGAAACTCCGGCAGCCGGCAGCCGGCAAAGCCGAGCGGAGGAGACAGCGGATGGCCTCATGAACACTACAAGCGAGCCCCCGATGACAGAGCGAGCTTCACAGAGACACTGGCCAGAAATCAAGGGCAAGTTGCAGATTGGTATAACAGTAGTAGCCAGGGGTGGATTATTGCATAAGATACCCTAGTAAAATCAGGGGCCCTGGCAAGCAAAATAGGGGGCCGTCACTGGTTCAGGAAAAATACTGATTTACCCCCCCCCCATTAGTGAGCTTTCCTAATTTCTCTCCACTTTCAAAAAAATTGCACAAGTGGGCTGCTTGGTGGAGGGGGAGGGGGGGGTCCCCAACCATGTCAGATTAGGGGCCCAGAGAAGGTAATGCATTCCTGGAAGGGGCCCTGGAGGAAACCAGTGGCACCACTAATCCCCATAATGCAGATGAACCATTTATATCAAACATACTACTAATAACTTTGATCACTGGAAGGCACAGATTAAACATTAGAGTTCTGCTGAAATCTGCTATGGATACGGTCTATAGGGCCATGCAAATGAAACCGTTAGCAGCACCTACAGTGGTTACATGTGATAATCAAGTTAATAATTCGCTAAATTTACATTAAACGAAACTGTTAGCAGCACCTACGGTGGACCACTTTTTAGGTCCCCACAAAGATCTGTGAATACAAATGGAGTCTCGTAATTTTGTCTGCTTACTTTTGATTAAGGTTAGGGCTGGGTGGGGTTAAGGTCGTCATGTTGGGATTAGATTAGGGGATTAGATTTTCCCCATAGAAATGAATTGGCAGTCCCCACAAAGATAAAATTACAGACTTACACTGTGTGAGTGTGTGTGCCCTGTGAGGGATTGCCATCCCCAGCTTTTTACACTCTGCTCCATGGGATAGGCTCTTACCCTCTCCCCATGTGACCAGGACGAGCCTATAGAAAATGGATGTAAAGATTAAATGTCTCACACTAAAGCTCGCCTCCTCTCAGAAAGTTATAACAAATACAGCATTGGAAGCAAACCACCCCCCCCGAGCGGAAAGCGTCAGCAAGGGATCCTGCATTTAATCAGTTAACGATTAATGTTCGGCTAACAAACGGCGGTTGTCGGTTGGGAAAATTAATCGAAATGTGCATCCCTAGATGAGCCACACCTGTTCCTGGTATTTACTTCAGTACAGGTGTGACTCATCAGAAGCCAGGAAGGATAGAAAACCTGCTGGACAGTAGCTCTCCAGGATGGGACTTGGAGACCCCTGTTCTGGAGCCTGGACTTTTAACTTTAACTTGAGTAAAAAAGCGAAGTCAATACTTCAACTTTTACTAGAGTATTTGTAAAAACATGTATCTATACTTCTACTTGAGTAAAGGATGCGTGTACTTCTGACGCCTCTGCAAATTTATACAAATGACCTCAGACCAACTGCCAGTAACATTATGCTAAAGATAATTCAATGCAGATTAAATCTTCAAATGGAAAATGAGTGGATGTACAACTTGGTACATTTTGGAAAAAGAAGAAATGATGTCTTGGCTAAAGTCTACCTTCCTGGCCTACTTCCACCTACTTGGGGGTGGAAGGAGCCAGGGTGTCCTGACTAGGTAGAGTGTGCAGGCTTCACACATAGGGAGCCTATGTGTGCTCTGCTCTCTGTGGACTCCTGATATGATTTCTGCTTGGTTTCATAGTTTCTCTGCTAGTTCAGTGGTTGCTTGAGTAGCTCAGTTGCCTAAACACACTAATGCTAGGTGTGTGTTTGGAGTGTCAGGCTTGAACGCAGGTCCCATGGGTTATGAGCCAGCAGTGCTCATATAAATATCAATTATTATTTCCTAAAATACTTGTCTTATTGGTCTGCGTGGGACCTGGGGGATACCTACACTGTTGTTGGACTGGGTACACAGGGGTGAAGGCAAGGCAGGGTGCACTGGCCAC
>JAODLD010000016.1:4380415-4391519 GCA_026781065.1 Mormyrops boulengeri
GTACCAACCTCCATTCCATCTTTCTATCATGTAGTACCACACTCCTTTCTGTCTTTGTCAGATAGTACCAAACTCCCCTCTATCTCTGTCACATAGTACCAAACTCCCTCTTTATTTCTATCAGATGGTACAAAACTCCCTTCCACCTCTGTTAGACAGTACCAACCTCCATTCCATCTTTCTATCATGTAGTACCACACTCCTTTCTGTCTTTGTCAGATAGTACCAAACTCCCTTTCATCTCTGGCACATAATACCAAACTCCCTCCACCCTTCTATCAGTTGCCCTGTGCCCCTGTGCCTGGGTAAGTGTGTAGCCCTGTCCTTATTTACTGTTTGTGCATCTGTATCTTAATTCATTAAGAAGGCAAGAAGCCACCAGGCGTTAAAAGTCACGCTCACTAAAGCACCATCATCCGGTTGACATCACTGCAGGATTATTGCAATTGTTGTTATTTTTAAGGCTTTGGAAAAAGGCTTCAAACAGCACAGTCCACCTGCTCAGATGGCAGAGACCATCGCGTTGTAGACTGCACAGCAGAGACCACCATCGCGTTGTAGACTGCACAGCAGAGACCACCATCGCGTTGTAGACTGCACAGCAGAGACCACCATCGCGTTGTAGACGGCACAGCAGAGACCACCATCGCGTTGTAGACTGCACAGCAATCAGAATAATGAGGATGGGGCCCCAACTCTGATGGTTTACTTTGTTTTATTAGAGCGTTAATAAACACTCAGAGCCGATCTTTGTTATGGTTAAAGCTCTATATAATTTATCTATCTATATAATTTAGCAGTGTCTCTGCTCCAGAGTGACACCCTGGGTTCCCAGACTGCAGTAAAACATCATCGAAGGTCCTACCAGCATCTGTCGCTTCGTTATGGCCTTAGCTTTATGCCTAACATTGTCATGAGGTCCAGAAACACCCGGCAGTGTGTGTGTGTGTGTGGGGGGGGCATTGTGTATTCAGGGGATGTGACTCTTACGGCCTGTTAAATCCCCCTGGCCTGCAAGGAGGAGGAACATGGGACGAATACAAAGAACACACTTGGTCAATGTCAGCCACAAACACCCTCAAAGTTTCCTTTGCATGTTTTTATTTTGGTAATTTTAGTCTGAAAGCTACACAGTCGATGTTTTACGCTCATTCAAAACTACTGAATTTTCAAAACGATCATTTATTTAGCTTGCGGGTAGTATATAACTTTACTTGGAGGTTGAAAATCAATTCAGAAGGAACAATTATAACAATATTAGCTGTCAAAAGCAGGGGAGAGCTTTGTTACTAACTAATTGAGCTTTATATAGCCATTTGCTTTGTGTCTGACAATATCAGCACAGGGTAATGCTTCAGATTAACTGCACCTTCATAATGCATTCGTAATGCATCCATAATGCATTCATAACATTCAAACATTCATAAGCAGTATGTAACTATGTCTTCACATCCTACCAGACCTTAACAGCTTTAATATACAGTAACAGCAAACATTACATGAATGCAATAATGTTAAGGCTGTTAAGGTCTGTTAGGATGTTAAGGTATATTTACATGCTGCTTATGAATGTTCTATAAATACATTATACATGCATTATAAAGGTGCAAATATTGTAAAGCGTAACCCAGCACTGAGACAGTGTGTCTGTTTCTTCACTAACCATCTGGTGTTTTGGCTTTCTGGTGACTACGGTCAGTACTGTTTCGGAGGGCAGGACACAGACCCCTCTTTATAAACTGCTGAAATTATTATTGCCCCAGATGTGCAGCATTTCCTGTCTACAGAACTAAGGACCAGGTGGTTCTGGGTCTATCCTGGGGCAATTCCTGGATTTTTTTTAAGGTGGGGAGCGTGTCAGGGGCCATAATTCCTACAACAGGGCCAACCTTATGATTAGCCAATGATGTGTTTTGAAGTGGTGAGTGACAGTGCAGGGGGCAGTCTGGGGGCCACTTAGTTTTAATCTGGGGCCAGTGGTCTTGTGGCCCCGCCCCTGTGTACGCCCCTGTTCATCTAAATACCCCGGTAGAGGTTTGAACTGGACAACAGCAGTGTCCCCCCTTCCAAGTAGAGGAGCTGGGACCTTCTGGGGGGCCGGGGGGTATTTTGCTGGCTGGCCTCACTGCAGGCCCATTTTCTGATCCCAGAATAGATCTTGTAGGTCTTGGAAAGCCAAGCAGGCCCATCCGACACAGGCGGGCAGTGTCTGTGTGTCTGTCGGCCTGTCTGTAAACCTGCGCTCGCTGTGAATGCTTGTGTGGATTCACACACACCGTATCTCATACTGTGTTTGCCGAAAAGTACAAAACGGGAGTTTCCTGAAACAGTCTGCTGAACAGGACAGCGTGTCTGCAGACGTCAGCGCTTGCGGTCACTGGGAAACGCTGGCTTTAAAATAACGAGCCGAGATTATTTTGGCTTTTGTTAGCGATGAATTTGCCACATGTCATATTTCTGTATTTTTAACTGTTTCGCTTAAGAAAAAACTGCATTTCAGAGATCGACAGACAGACAGTATGTTTTTATAGCCCATCGAACAAAGGTCACAGTGTAGGCTTCTTAAAAAACCTAAATGAGAACGTGTAAAATAACTGCTAGCTAATTACTTACGGTACAGTGAGTTTGCTCCTGAAAAAGAAGCAGGAATGAGCAGCACTTTCTTAATAATGATTAATGACTGAAAATGAATTCTTATGACGTTACACAGAAACACCTTGGTGGTGCCACCGTGTGCAGGTGACGTCACACACTGGCAATATCTCCGACGTTCTAACTGTAGCTTTGACCGAGAGACAGGAGGCTTTTCCTTCGCGTGATTAACCACAGTGAGCTGCAAACTGGTGTTTAGCTGAGCCTGACTGGATGACGGGCTTCTCTGTGATTAAAGCCCAGGATGGAGCAGAGAGAAAACACGTCTGGGTGGATTCGTTAATTAGTCAATGTTTCACAACACTGTAGCTACAGTCTCGACATATTTACTTCAAGTTTACACTCATGCTTTTATTAATATGGCATCTACAGTGATCCCCCGCTCGCATTCAGTTATCGCGCCCCCGCTATATCGCAGATTTTTCCCCGACGCGTCACAGTTCTCCGCGTATCGCGTACCTTGCTTGTGGTCCGATTGTTTTCGTTTTGTTTTAAGCCCTACGATGGCTCCCAAGCATCCTGCATCTTCTAAGACTTCTGGTAGCCCAAGCGCCAGAGGAAGACCTTGACCATTCAGGAGAAGGTAAAACTCGTGTATATGCTTCGGGAAGGAAAGCATTACGCGGACGTCACTCGCCATTATGGCTTGAATGAATCGACGGTACGGTACATCAAGAAGGATGAAAAGAATATAAGAGCCACCGCATCACTTTCCTTTAGTCAAACAGGAAAGAGGGTGGCATGTCCTCGGGATAAAGCCATCGTTAAAATGGAATCACATACGTATACATTACATATTATTATTATTATGTTACTCATATCCTTGGCCCGACATCCATATATCATATGTGTTGTTTTAATAAGTTTACATGTGTTTAAAGTGTGTGGGAGGCGTATTTTAAGGCTTAAACTATAAAAAAATGTTTATTTGCTGTATATGGTCTTTCTATATCGCGGATTTTCACCTATCGCTGATGGGGCTGGAACGCATCATCCGCGATAGGTGGGGGATCACTGTATTAACACTTCCATCAGCTAAGTTATACAGCACTGCACTGGACACTGTTTCATCCACTACGAAGTGCTACATTTAATACTGTCCCAAGTGTGGCCGGCGTGAGGTCACTGCTTACGTCCCATTGTCCATCCCAGCTACATTATCGGCTCCTCTCCTGAGACGGACAGCTGCCATTGTGCCCTTTTCTTGACCCAGATGCATTGGCTAGCGGTGTGCTTCCACGAACACATTCCATGAGGCGTGACCTGAGACCTGTTAACATGGAAACATAGTACACTGGCAATGCAAGCTCATCTAGGTCATCCGAGAGCCAAAGTTCCCGTGTTGCATACAAATAAACACCGTAAATCCCCTTATGTTTTACAAATGAATGCAAAATCTATCAATGGGAGGTGAGTTCAGACTGCATGTCAAGTTCTATGCAGTTCTATTAACAGTGTGGTGTTTTCTGCAATTATAGTCAAATATAGACATACTGTACACGACGTCGTATCAAAATCCCAGTGCATGTGGAAAGAGCAAAGTGTGCCAACTCATATGATTTTTAGAAGCACATGAGATCCCAGATATTATCTGAATGCGGTAAACGCATCAGTTATCACGCATCTTAAATTTCGATGGAAATGTTAGAGAAAAGGGGTTTGAGTCAGCGAGAAGATGGCTGGCAGGTCGAAATGTATTAATGAAGTGTCATGTAACTGAAAGAAAAAAATCATTATTGTGTTGGGCTCATCATAAAATCGAATGTTAAGTAATTGGCCTTTGGTGCAGTGTTTTCGGTCATGATTAATAGAAGTGACAGTAGCTAAGATACATGTTAGGACCTCTGTTGGAGACAAAAGGGCTATACATTTATTTAACGGCTTTGGCTATCCTCGACAGTGACCTCCATTAAAAATTATCCTGCAAAGGGATGAATGAACAGCAGCACAGGTGAAAAAGGTTCATAACTCTTTTTTTTACTAAACTACATTTACAGATTTTATAAATAAACTGTGAAGATGGCGGGGATAAAAAAAAAAGAATAATAATAGCAAAAAATGCAAAGTGTGCAGCTAGTGTGGAGGTATCAGCTCAGTTCAGCTTTCAGAATGGATCCTGATCTAATGTCACTAGAGCAATGTAACAGCTGGCTGGTAGGAGGCGGGACGACAGAGCTGTGAGCCTGGCCTGTTCAACAGAACGACTGCAGGGGAAAAGAATCCCATCAGCGCAGAGAGAGAGAGCGGAGTAAGCAAATCGCAGGAAGCGATGGTGCCGGCCAGCTCCATTTCCTCACTGATATTGCCGCCTCAGGGAGAGGAACACGGAGCAGTGGTCCGTGCATCTCCTGGAGCGTGACGGGGAGCAGACGAGGCAACTGGGCGGAAATTCCTCCTAAAAGAACATGGGCTGAATCACGCCCTCTGAAAGCAACTAGTCTAACCATTAATGGAAATCTGAGCAAGTTAAATGCAACGGAGGCCTAATCTGGGAACAAGTACCGGTCTTTCTTACTATCCAATCTTGTGTGTTATGCCACTTCAAACCTGCAATTTCCTTTGGTATTAATAAAGCATGTATGCATGTAGGTGTGAGTGTGTCTGTCTGTCTAATTAAAATAACTACAAACAGGATACATTGCTTTGTTGCCGGTTTGGTCCCACTTATAGCCATAAAGCACCTCTGACTACCTCACCTGTTACTTGGATCCCGAGCATCAGTCTGCAGATTCTAACTCATAGATCAAACCTTTTTGACTAAGACTAAGACTAAGATTATTGGATAGATCTGGCTGAATCATAAGATCAATACGAAATATATTTTCTCATTGTCTTTTGGAAGCATCCTTCCCTCTCATCTTCAAGGCCCTCAACACAAAACAGCACATCCTTTATTACAATCACTCTCTTGAACCGCTTATGCAAACTCAATATTCCTCAGTATTTAAGTGCCCTTGGTGAGCCCTAGAAATTCATGTCTTTTAAGAACTACTTGCTGTTTTTGTAATATTTATTTTTATATAATAACTGGGGCAGGAAGCACATACACTGTATGGGCAAAACTATTGGGAAACACCTTAAAAACTGAATTCAGTGTTTCATTCAGACCGATTGCCACAGGTGTATAAAATCAAGCACCTATCCATGTAGTCAGGTATACAAACTTTTGTGAAAGAATGGGTCATTCTGATGAGCACAGTGAAACAAATCATGGTACCATCATAGGATGCCACCTTTGCAGTATGTCAGTTTGTGAAATTTCTTCCCTGCTAGATATTCCATGGTAAATTGTAAGTGTTATTATTGCAAAGTGGAAGCGTGTAGGAACAACAGAAACTCAGCAAATAGTGGTAGGACCACATAAAGTGGAGCAGGGTCACTAAGTGGTGAGGTGCATAGTGCTTTAAAGTCACCAACACTCTGTTGACTTAGTAACTGCAGAGTTCCTAACTTCCTGTGGCATTAACCCCAGGACAAAAACTGTGCAAAGGGATCTTCATGGAATGGGCTTCCATGGCTGAGCAGCTGCATGCAAGCCTCACATCAACAAGCACAATGCCAAGCGTCAGATGGAGTGGTGTAAAGCACACCGCCACTGGAAACGTGTTCTGTGGAGTAACGAATCACACTTCTCTGTCTGGCAGTGTGATGGACGAGTCTGGGTTTAGCAGATGCCAAGAGAACGTTACCTGCCTGACTGCATTGTGCCAACTGTAAAGTTTGGTGGAGGAGGGATAATGGTATGGGGTTGTCTTTCAGGGGTTGGGTTAGGCCCCTTACTTCCAGTGAAGGAAACTCTTAATGCTTCAGCATACCAAGACATTTTGGACAATTCTATGCTTCCAACTTTGTGGGAACAAAGGAAGGCCCTTTTCTGTTCCAGTATGACTGTGGCCCAGTGCACAAAGCAAGGTCCATAAAGACACGGTTTGGTGTGGAAGAACTTGACTGGCCTGCACAGAGCCTTGACCTCAACCCCACTGAACACCTTTGGGATAAACTAGAATGGAGATTGCGAGCCAGGCCTTCAAGTCCAACATCAGTGCCTGACCTCACAAATGCTCTTCTGAATGAATCGGCAAAAATTCCCACAGACACGCTCCAAAATCTTGTGGAAAGCCTTCCCAGAAGAGTGGCAGCTGGTGGACCAACCCCATATTGAAACCTATGGATTTAGAATAGGATATCACAAGTGTTGGGTAATTAAGGTCCAGAGAATAAAAGTTCAGGCTAAGATTTCAGCGTAGTTGAGCATGAAGAGTCACAGTCACAGAGTACTCAACTGTTGGTTGAAACAAAATCCCGGTCTGGACTTTTACTCTCTGGACCTGAATTACCCAACTCTCGATATCATAAAAGTAGGTGTAATGGCCAGGTATCCAAATACTTTTGTCCATATAGTGTAGTTTCGTTGTACAGGAATAATAACAATAGTCTATTGTATTGTATTGTACTCTATTTTGATTGCTATTTCAATAATGCATTGCCCCATCTTACCTTGTCTCCCGTGGCTTCTATAAGGACTGCCTTACTGTTTTATAGCTCTTTAGCTTGTGAGCACTGTGCTTATTGTTGCAAGTCAGGTACTCTCACTCAGACTGCTTGGTCTGTGGGCTATGGGTCTCTCAATGTTTTACTTTACTCTTCTGTGACTGGCTGTTAAGCCAGTGCTTTGAGTGAGCCTGACAGCCATCCCATCAGTTCATAACCCCCCCCACCCCCCCCCACAGCGCCAGTGATGTTTGACCACTCGCTTCACTCCGGAATGATCAGGGAGACTCCAGTCCAAGTCACAGGAGTGACCCGGCTGTTGTAATCTTTGGCAGGGTACTTAACCCCTTGCCACTGCAGCTGAAATACTGACGTCTTGGAGCCAGCGTGGGTCACGCCATGCTCTCTCTGCCTCTGAATTTCAGCTATGTGCCATTTATCAAACACTAAGGCAGACAGGTCCTCCAAAACCTCTCTTTTGCTGCAAGTCAGTTTGTTCAAATGGTGCAAAAAATTCGCTGGAAATTCGTTTAAAACCACATACAGTGTAAATCCAACTATTGTGGAAAACACTATAACAGTACTGTGTATTGTAGCTTGGAAACATAACTATGACAAAAACTAGGAAAATATTACAAGCAACAGAAATGAGTCTTAATAATAAGACGATGACCAGCCCACTAAATGTAAGAACATCAAAGTTCAGAGTTATAGTTAGAAATGCAGATAAAAGGTGATATGGTTAGGGCTAGGATGTCAGAGTGGGAAGACAGAGTGGGAGACAGTGGGAAGCAGATGATAAAACTCTGGAGGAAAGTATGAAAGGGTTGGAGTTTTTTTGGCTTATTTTTCAGCAAGTAGCATGTAGCTAATAGACATAATGGTCACAGAGAACAATATGTGCTAATACCCAGATATTAAGTCAGGCTTCGGAGAAACATCAGAGAAGATAAATCTATGTGGAAGATTGATTTTGGGGAGCAACTTAGCAAAGAGTAAATCCGGGCATTTAGTGGGATTCACCCGGACTACGTTGTGCTTTGAGATATAAGAGACTGTATTTCCAAGTGCTGGGCTGGAGTGTAATTTATTTGTAAGACCAGTAGGAGGCAGGACAGTGGGGGGCTGTGTGACAGAGGGTGCTTCTGCTGGGCAGAAAGGTGTCCTGTTTGATCAGTAATTCAGCGTGCTCTCCCCTACAGACAGGTATCACAGCACGCTTGGTTTAAAACCCAATGAAAATGATGCTGAACAACATGTAGGCTACTAGCAGCAGACTGGACTACATGTCACGCACTACATGTCTGTCCCATCCTTGCTTATCTGGAACTGCCGCATCAGCCGCTCCTCCAACTCCAGGAAGACACTGAAATGGTGCCGTTGAGGGAAAAATTTGGTCTGTGTGTGAGGTTGGGAATTCAGCATGACCCAGACTTACTTATACAGAGAACCGAGCGTGACTGTGTCCGGAGATCTTACACCCGTGTCGGCATATTGCACAAAAAGCCAAAGCAGTGTTTTACTGTGCAAAAATTGACAAATCACCTTTTAAAAAGTGCGCCCGTCCCGGCTGGTACTGAGAGCCTAGGGAAGAGGATGGCTTTTTTATGACGCCATAAAACATGTGAGCCTGTGATACAGCGCTGGCCCCTGAAAGAGGTCGTAGGTTTGAGTCTCATTTTACTGAAAGGTATCAATCAATGACTTTGCTGGAAGGAAGGTGGGGTTTAGCTTCGGTGGAAGGAAGGTGGGGTTTAGCTTTGCTGGAAGGAAGGTGGGGTTTAGCTTTGGTGGGATTTAGCTGCTCTGCTCATCTCACTTACATTGCTGCTCTGTGAATATTAGTGCTTTGGCCTTCAGCCTGATCTGACCAAACTGCAGCAGCTAGCACTGTTTAGAAGAGCATTAAACATGTTACCTCATGGCACAACAATAGCACATATGACTCCCGATAAGAGGCGTAGGATTTGTATCTGCGGTCATGGGTTCAAAACCCAGAGTTGGAAGAATTATTTTTTTTGTTGGTGCTTGAGCAATACCCTTCACCCCCAGTTGCTCAAGGTGCTGTCTGATCCTGCTTTCTCAGTCATAGAAATGTCTGCTAAATAAATTAAAAATGCCAGAATTACTGTGCTAATGTCTGTATAGTGTAACTGACAAAACATTCAGTAGATTTTACAAATTCTACCATAGCCAGTATAGAGAAATGACTCAGAACTCTTTCAAACAGACCTACGCGACATTCAGCTTTTTCAAAAGAATAAATATAGCACACATAACTGTTCAAGTATTTCAGCACCAGGAAAAAGAAAAGATGGTTTCCTTTGTCTCATCTCTGCCACTGTAAGAAGGTTAACATCAGCTGGGTTTAAAATACACTTTAACCAATGTGGAACACAGGCTGAAAAGTGGTGGATAGATCCCTGCAGATTGCTTTTTTCCTTCCTTCCTTATACCCATCCATCCATCCATCCATCCATCCATCCATTCATCCATCTGCTTATGCTGGTCAGGGTTGTTGGTAGGGGCCTGGAGCCTATCCCAGACGGCACAGGCCACAAGGCTGGAGGACACCCTGGACCAGATGAATCTTTGTAAAATGTAATCTATACATTTCCATAAATAAAATGCTAATTTGGTGCGGCTGAAAGCACCAGCATTATTAATCTGACACCTTAAATGTGAACCCAGCAATGAAGGTTCTCTCCTGGGATATTACATCTAAACAGCATTTTTTATTTAACAAGAACTAAGTATGTATAATAAAGCAACCTGACTCATCACAAAGTGGCTGCCCCATGTCATCAAAGCTTAAAAGGCATGTTTAAAATGCAAACTATATAAAACACGTATTAAATATGCATGTTGGCTCAGTGGGTAGTGCTGCTCGCACACCTGCAGGGCAGAAGGTTCGAATCCAGCTTCTGCTGTGTGTGTCTGTAGTTTGCATGCTCTCCCCCTGTTGTATGGATTCACTCCTAAAGTTAGGCTAATTGGTTTTTAAGATTATTTTAGGAGAAATTGTTCAGTTTGCTGACAATTCCAGAGTTATCTGTTTATTTAAATTTTAATATATCTTTAGAATCAGATTTTTTTTAGAAGCTACTTCTTTAGCATCTGCTTTTTTATCTTTTGAACCTGCTGATTTATGCATTAATTTAAATTTTGAGAATGTGATTGGGTAACGGGGGGCAAACGGGCAAAAGGAGGAAACAGGAAGTTTTAGCATGTTTTAGAAACCCATATGGGACACTGAAAAAATGGCTCAGGGATGAGTCTGCCTCTTTCCCTTGCTAATTATTGGTAAGACATCCTATCCACCTTTCGGAGACTCCACAACTTACATTTGTGTCAGAATTGCCCAGAGACTGGGAATGCCTCTAGGAAAGGCGGTTAGAAGATGGATCGATGTTTTTTGTAAACCAATCAATAAAGCAAACACTATTCAACATATCATCTCTGTCCAGTGAAAACTGCATGTCCACTTTTTGACATTTGTGATTTTTTGCTCTAGATGGAATATGCCCATTCTCCTGTCTACTGATAGCGTCTGACATCTAATTCATGAATAAAAAAGATGTGGTAACACTTTAATTAAGGCCATGTCTTTAGTAATTTATAAACACATTCATAATAAATAATAATGCATTCATAAAGCATTATGAATATGGCTACAAACATTTATCAAAAGACATAACACACTTCATCATTTATGAAGTTCTCATCTATAATGCCCTACAGATACCTTTATAATGCATTATAATGGTTGTACGAGTATAAGCATTACAGATGCTTCTTACTGCATTACAAAGGTGTGTATCTGTGTTTGTGTACATATATATATATATATACACACACATATATACACACGCGAGATATATATATGGTGTAACCCTATTGTGGGTTATATAGTCTGATCAGGAACAATAACAGTAGGCTAAACGTTGCATATTGATAAGTG
>JAODLD010000016.1:4398844-4418640 GCA_026781065.1 Mormyrops boulengeri
TAGGAGAGCTTGTCGTGCAGGAGGGCCGGGATGATGGTGTTGAATCCACAAAAAAGAATTCTTACATATGTTCCTGGGGAGTCGAGGTGCTGGAGAATGAAGTGAAGGGCCATGTTGACAGCATCAACTACAGATCTGTTGGCTCTGTAACCAAACTGCATGGGTCCAGCAGGTGGTCAGTGGTGGCTTTGAGGTGGTGGAGTACGAGGTACTCAAAGGACTTCATAACTACAAGCGTCAAAGCAATGGGTCTGTAGTCATTTAGTCCTGTGATCTTAGGTTTTTTGGGCGCAGGAATGATGGTGGAGGTTTTGAAGCATGCTGGCACATTGCATGACTCCAGTGAGGTGTTGAAGATTTCTGTGAACACAGGAGTCAGCTGGTCAGCACAGTGTTTCAAGGTGAATGGAGAGATGGACTTACAGCTTTGTGGGGGTTTAGCTTCTTGAAGACCTAACGTCCCTCTCTTGAATATGAAGAGATGGGGTTTGAGGTTTCAAAGATGCCACACCAGCATTTGATGTGGGGGAGGTGGTCGGCGTGAGGAGTTGTGGGGGATGATGTGTGAACTCTCCAGCTGTCTTTCAAAGCGGCAGTAGAAGTCGTTCAGTTTATTGGCAAGGCACGGGTTGTTGACAGAGTCGGGGGCTATGGGTTTGTAGTTGGTAATCTGTCTGAGCCTTTTCCAGACAGACGCGGAGTTGTTGGCTGAGAACTGGTTGGAGTTTCTCAGAGTACAGTCGTTTAGCATTTCTCACCGCCTTGCTAAACCTGTTCCTCAACTTCTTGTACCTGTCCTACCTGCGTGATGGTACACAGCAGTCCACACAGAAGCTGATGCAGTATGTTACAGCTTCTGTGTACTCATCCAGGCTATTGGTAGCAGTCCTGAACACATCCAAGTCAATACAGTCCAAGCATGCCTGAAGGCTCTCTGGAATTTTGTTGTTCCAGACCCTTGTAGTACTTGCTGCAGGTTTCTTCAGCTTTAGTTTCTGCCTGTATGATGGTATAAGGTGCACCATGACATGTTCGGAGTGGCCCAAAGCAGCGCGGGGTAAGACGTGATAGGAATTGGGAACTGTGGTGTAGCAGTGATCCAAGGTATTTTCCTCTCTGGTTGGACATTTAATAAACTGTTTAAATTTTGGAAGTTCGTGGCTGAGGTTATCTTTGTTAAAGTCGCCGAGGACAATAACTAGAGAGTCTGGGTTGCTCTGCTCCACACTCAGTATCTGGTCGGCCAGCGTGCGCTGCGCGATTTTTACATCCGTTTGTGGTAGATTTTAAACTCCGACTAGGATGAATGACGCGAACTCATGAGGGGATTAGAAGGGTTTGCAATTTATGAAAAATGATTCCAGGTTGGAAGAGCAGGGCTGAAGAATCACAGACACATAAGTACACCAGCCGTTGTTGATAAAAAGCATATTCCATCGCCCTTTGATTTGCCGGAGAGTTCCGCATCATGGTCCGTGCATAGAAGTTGGAAGCCCGCAAGCTGTAGCATGGAGTCTGGTATGAGTCCACACAGCCACGTCTCAGTGAAGCACAGGA
Source organism: Mormyrops boulengeri (assembly GCA_026781065.1). Taxonomy (NCBI): domain Eukaryota; kingdom Metazoa; phylum Chordata; class Actinopteri; order Osteoglossiformes; family Mormyridae; genus Mormyrops; species Mormyrops boulengeri. The sequence goes on from JAODLD010000016.1 coordinate 4,400,402, forward strand.
CACAAGATGCTGGAAGTCGCAGTTTCTCACCATCAGCAGCTGCAGGTCGTCCAGTTTGTTGCACCGTGATCGCACATTGGAGAGGAATATCGCAGGGAGTGGTGTGTGGAGCCTCCGCTGGCATAGGCACACGAGCGCACTGGCGCGTTTGCCTCTCCTCCAGTGTCTTGCGGCATGTGATAAGGTGAGAGCACCTTTAACCAGAATGTCCAAAATTTCAACTGGAGATACCACAAAAGTTGGTAATACTGTAAGTCCACTGAAGTAGTTTCTCTGATGTTCAAGAGCTCTTCTCTTGTGAAAGCGCAACAGAAGCCTGAATTAACAAACAAAATAAAGCCAAACAGTGCGCACCAACACACTGAGCCATCTTGAATAATAGGAATCCCAGAAAGCATGGACTAGGGGGCATCCTGGACAAGATGCCAGTCCATAACATGCATATGCTATGGGCAATTTTGAGACGCCAGTTCATATAACTGCATGTTTTTGAACTGTGGGAGGAAACTGGAGTAGCCGGAGAAGCCCACATAAACACTGGAAGAACATTCAAATTCCGTACACATAGGGGCAGGGGCAGGATTCTTTTCCACAGCTAAGAAGGTACAGGGCCACACTCAACAACAAAAGGAAGAAAATAACAAAAATACTAGTGTTAGGAGTTTGAAAATGTCAGTTTTGGGAGATTGTTGGCATTATTACATAGACAAGGTAAAAAATGTATGAATCCAGAAAACTGGAATATGTGAGTATCAGCCTTTCCCTCCATATGTTCTGCCTGGTTTGTAACCACATGGGGCCCATTCAGAAACAAGCCTTTTTTTGGCTCCTCTTCTCTGCAAACATCAATTTCAATCAGTCTCGTCAACAAATGAACTGACAGCAGTGAGGACAGCAGTGACAGCAGTGAGGAGAGCAGTGACAGCAGTGAGGACAGCAGTGAGGACAGCAGTGACAGCCTGGCCCCTGTGTTACCAGGGACTCAGGTGGAAAAGGTAACGTTTGTGATCCAGACACTGGCTGTGATAGTGCGGAGGGCTGTTGCAGGACAGGTGGCCCCTGCTGAATGTTCAGTGTACTGCATACCAGACCTTTGGGTGAGCTGTTCTCACAGTTACAGCTGGAGTATCCCAGCCTCCTGGTGAGAAACGCCACATAAAAAACTCTGCCTCATGCTATTTCAACCAACCTACTTGCATACATGAGGAGCGCATCTGTGCCAGCCTCCAGGCAGTATGTCCACAGACACAGAAGCAAACTGGGATCCTGGTCCAGAATGGACCTCTCACAATCCTGAGCACTCCAGAGAATGTGCCGTCACACCTGCTGCGCAAATCCAACCATGACCACAGACATACTCCAAGAGCATATGAACACCACATTTAGGTAGAGGAGCTGATTTACCTGTTTCTGCAGGGAAGATGTCAATCACCTCTCCTTACAGGTCCCTCTCCCTGGAATATATCCACCAGGAATGGATGCTCTGACTCATATCTATAGTACTATAGTACTATTGCTTCTCTTTAGGCAAGACATCGGTGTGTCATTAAGCATTATCTGTAAATCCTGATAACCGGGTTGTGGAGAAGGTATGACAGCACGCTGTCTCTGAATTACAGCAACTGCAGCAAATTATTAATTATACTTTTATTAGCTGTGCCACTAGTGTTACTTTGTTTGACTGATAACCTCATAAAACATGACATACAGTGCAATTAGTAAATAATATCAGCAGGCAAATGTGAAAAGCAGAGCTTCACCCACGGCAGACGTTGATGGACGACTCCGAAATGTAGCCTTCTGCTACGTTTAAAGTGACGATCCATTTTCAAAGCGACGGTTATGGTTTGAAGGCAAGAACAAAGATGACATGACAGGCCACGTAATTAGCGATATGTACAATTTTTCAAACAAAAGTCTTTGTTTACTTCAGTCTTGAAGCTCCTCCGCTGAAGTTCAGACTAATTCCATCTGCTTTGAAAGGGTCTTAAGAGAACGAGCAACTGTGATCTGAGCAAGGCGTTTGGGAATTACATGTTAGGGCCAATTTGATGTCTGCACGGAGGTGAACGGTTAGCCCGACACACCACTACTTGAAAAACAAAAGGCGTGTTGAAGGTAAATGGATTTCTGTAGCATTAGTATTCCCCATGGCATAAATTCCATTCCATCATCCAGAGACATTTTATCTAATTTACGGATACGTGTGACGAATAATCGCGACCTGCGATAGCTATCTCACAAAAATTAGCAGAGCAGACAGGATTGCACACTGAGCAGCACATGAATGACGCAGGAAGCCACATTCTGAGGTAATATGATGTAGAAGCATTCCCCTCAGGAGTGGGGTCACTGTCCCATTGGTGCACTCTATCTCCGTACAACTGTAATCCTAATCAAGGGTGGCGACAGGTTGGAGTGAAGATGCAGGTACCCCGCATCAGAAGCAACACTTTCACAACAAGGTGGGAAAAAAGGTCCATAATGCCCTCCTGTTGATAATTTACACCTGACGATAAAGCGGCCATTTACGGCATTATGAAAGGCAGGCCGCCGTGGAGATATGCAGAGCTTGCGAGGTGATAATCTGCATGCTGGATGCTGCATTAAATCCCTGAGATGTCTGTGTTCTATATGGCACTTTTTGCCAAAGTTTTTTCTACATTGCTCATTGTCTCCAGTATCGATTCATCTGCCATTTTTAGGATAAGATCTCAGTGTTTAAAGCAGCTGGGTTATAGAAATGTGATGGGTGCATTATTAAAGTCAGCGAGTGGAAAAATCCTTAATGAGGATTTTTATACTAACGGCAGCATGATCATAAGGGCGACTACTACACTCCATCATGTTGTTAACAGTTAATTCTGCTACAGCCTCCCCTGGAAACAGTTCCAGTGTTATACTGAAGTCTTGCATCTATATTTATGTACAGTTTTTTTTAAATAAAATGTCAAAAAGCAAGCAGTTAGACAAGGTCCACCAGGTGCAGAAGAAATTAGGTTTGTTTAATGATGGTTAAATAAATTAGAAGTTTAGAAACATTTGCCCGAAAAACTGAAGCCTACTGAATCAGTCTTGACAGTATGTTACAAAATTTATTCGGTTTTATCGGTATTTAAGATCCTTCGACAAGTTTGACGTGCTAACTTCGTTGCCACGACTTTGTAGCACTGTTATCGACATACGTAGCCTTTCCATGCTCGTCTGCAAAATTCTTCCAAACAGCACTTTTGCGTTTTTTTTTTTTTTTTTTTTTTTTACTAAAGCAGCTTGCGAAGTGCCTTCAACTGTAGCATATGTCATATTCGGCTAACTCGGTATGTGTGTGTTACCAGCGTGAATGTGTTCAGCAGCTTTTGAGAGGAGGGGAGGGGCTGCACGAGTGTGTGTGTGCATGCGTGCACACGCGCCTGCGCTGTAGTGGTGCTGTGTGAAGTGTGGCAAATGAGGCGAAAACTGCACTGTTGGTATCAATAATGGTGAAAATGAGTATCTAATCAGATAATAATTTTTATTATCGATCTGAGAATAGATTTTTTTGACAACCCCAGTGTCTCATTAATTTCAACTCCAGTGTCAGCTATATCTTCCATTTCTGATCTTTCGCGGTACATTTTTAGTGGTGTAGCAGTGAAAAAGGTCCCCCCTTAAACAGTTTCCAGCTGCCCCACTTTCCAAACGTTGTGTAGGCTATTTAAACTGGTATTGCCGTAAAAGAAAAATTCATATCATAACAATAATAAAAAACGGTTTCCGATAAGAACCAGTATACCACCCAACATTAATCCCATCCACGGCATCTCTGCTCTCTGAGACCCTGCACTGGGTGAACCGGCAGTGAAATACCATAACAGCTGAAATTTGAGACCTAATAGATGCATTGGACACAACACAGAGATACACCAGTTAACTGAAAACAATCACAGAAAACAGGAGTATTCTACTGAGCCGTGTGTTGTGACTAATTGAAGATGTACTCGACTCATTTTGAAAAAAATTACGTATTGTGCTTAAATTCAAGGGGCAATAGATAATAACAGATGGACAAAAACAACATTCATAAATAAAGTTATAAGGCAGTAATTGTAGCATTTTCCCATGATGAGGACAGAAATTGAAACGCATCCAGGAAAAAGCACGGCTTTATGCCTGTGTAATGACAAGAGGCAAATTCTTGAAGAGAAGCCAAATGCAGAATATTAGCTCTTCAAAAAATGCTACCAGGACCAATGGGTCAACCAACTACTGCAAACAAAAATCTTAACCCGCCCCAAAACAAGCAATGGGCCTCCCTTCTGGTCTCATACTCAAAACTGTATATCTGAGGACCCAGGAATAGCAATCCATCAGAACAGCAGCAATTTCTATGTTAATAAAAACCGTGGGTTACTTGTTCCAGACACATATACAACATGTTACAGCGGTACATAAAATTACACGACTCCAAAAATAAATCACACTTAATTTCCAGACCTTTAGGTAATACTGGTTACCAAGCAACTGGATGTGATATATTCTTATTTTATAACCTTTAATCCCCTTTCTGCCTAATAAAACAAATACAACATACAAAAAAGTAAGTAGTCATCTAGTGATGCTGTTAGAGCTGTCAGGATTACTCAGTTACTGAAAAGCATTGATTAAAAATCTCCTAATTAAATACTCCTCAATATGGCGGATGGAAAACATAAAGGACAAGGTTCCAAATAAAGAGTAAAAGTATCATTTGTGTGGAAGCACCTCGCGTTAAACGTGAATGAAAATGTTTGACGGACTCAGCCAGTAATGCGAGGTTAGCCATCTATATGCACCATTTAACCTCTTGGTGTTGCTAACCTGTCTTTGTCATCACTTTGCCTTAAATTATTTTGCTTAAATTTACTTTCTATGATTCCTGTACGTCAAAATAATCGTTGAAAACAAAGGTTAGCACCGTCACTTAGCCGCATACATTTGACATAATATGGTATATATAACCAACTAATATAAATTATTGTCTTGTGAATGTATTGTGTGCTACAGCTGAAAGATGCTGGGAAAGGTTCACCTTGCGATATTTGAACCATTTGCAATATTTAGGAGTTGAAAATGAACTCTGTAGCCAAACAGAATTTATTATCTACCAGCAGAGTTTGTAAAGTTGGTGCTGCCTTGAGTTGTGCCAGCGGACACAAAGCAGAGCCAACAAATCACTTGCTTCTGCTCAATATTGTCTCTATGAAATACAAAATATATGTACAGCGGAAGACAAATGTCTTTTCATGACTAGTTCTTCTTCCTCTTCACTTATTTAATTTAATTTCTCACAAATGCAGCACAAGATGTATGAGTGAGTCCAATAGCAGCAACATCAATGTTTGTCTCAGAGAGCACATGCAGAGCTTGTGCAGAAGCAGCAGTGCTAAACTTTTGATGTTTTTTTCATGTACTAGATAAAGTTGAAAAGGAACCATCATTAAAATTGCAGAGCCTGCTAAGTTTGGTTTCCAATGACTGAGTAAAAATATTTTAGCACAACTTATCGATGATTTCAGCCTAGCAGACTACTGCGGTCCTTGTGATGTGACAACTGCATGTGCATGCCTTGTCGATATTAACATCGCACATCGTACACGCTTAGCGGTACAGTGGCACAATGGCTAGTGCTATCGCCACACACTACTGCTTTATGTTTGTGGAATTTGCATGTTCACCCTGTGTGTGTGTGTGTGTGTAGATTTGCAGTGGATCCTCCAGTTTCCTTCCACTGTCCAAAAACATGCAACTAAAGTGAATTAGAGTACCTTAATTGATCGTATGTGTGACTGAGTGTGCACCAATTTATGTATATTACAGTCAGTCTGGCTACAAGATTCAAGATTCAAAACGTTTATTGTCATATGTATAGTAGAAAAGCGCATTTCTCTGTGCAATGAAATTCTTACTTTGCTGTAAACACAGCAAACACACGACAATAAAACTTGAAATATAGATTATTTCTCATTTTTTCATTAATCGTTTCTCAGTATATGGTAATCAGCAAATGCGAGATGATAGACTGATCTGTTGCTGAATTCCCCATGTGCGAGAGTCAGTGTCGCCATATCTCAGCGTCCCAGCCCTGAGCTGAGGTGTACTTCACTGACTTCACTGACCTTACGTCCTGACCTTTATCAGACAGCATCCCGGGGCTGGACTTGTTATCGCCTCCTCACCCAGGAGTGCTCTGCTCCTCGGCCCCATACAGAAGTTCTGTAGATGATAAAGTGACATTTTGATGACACTGATTCAACTGCAAGATGCTCATATAAGACAAAGCAAAGCCCTGGGTTTCCCACTTATGCCCCCCAGAGCCTTCACTGGGTACGAGCCACTCAAACAGGCCTCTGCTTTTTGAAATTAGGAGATCGAAGCCTGATCCGGCTATATAACCCCCCCCCCCCACACACACACACACACACACACTGCCAGTTCCTACAATCTTTGTAACACTTAACTAGCAAAAGTGCATGTGTAGGTGTAACGAGGGCTTTAAGCACCTTAACTCCACCATGGCCCACTTTCCTGTATGCAGTGCCAGTCAATCCATTAGGCAACAGAGACCGCCTACGGCACCATCTTCTGGGGGGGGGTAGTGAAGCTTGGCTAAGGCACCAAATGGGGTTCGAGTTTCAAAGCACTGGAGATGATGGAACCACCCCCTTCTGTGAAGTCAGCTGTCCTTTTTGCTTCGCATCTTACAGCGACGTGTGGACAACACGACCCAGATCGTACCGTCAGCAGCTTCCCGCACTCCCAACAGGATTCTGAGCCGACGTCATGTTAGATACATCGTCCCTCATGAAAACAGTGATGGGAGTGGTCAACACCGTTTCCTCACTCTGTCCGTCATTTAGGCTACTCTACTTGCAAATGTTATATGTGAATGGTATCATGATTTTTGACTGCATATATCTAAATCTGAAGCTGGATACATCATGATAATTTCCGTACTTATAGGTCAGAATTCACTTCTACACTTTATAAAAAATGTAAATATTCACAAGAAAACTGAAATGTATTAAAACATCTTTAAATTTCCTTAGACAACAAATGCTTAGTAACGTTGTGTCGGCACTCTGGAGCAGTGGAGAGATTAAAGGTTGCAGGATTCAGACTCATGATTGAGTTCCTCCATGAAAGAAGAATTATACCCTGTGAAAAATCATCACGCTTTCTGGTGACAGAACTCTGTCGTGTTTGTTTTCAGTTAAAAAAAAGTAAAAGCGCGCCACTTTGATAACGTTCAGATTAAGCTAATTAATTCTAGCGTTTATTTGCTGGGTGAAAATAATTTGGTTGCGTGAGGGAAGCGAAAGCTCTACTTTATTCATGCCCATCTGTTGATGTCCACGCTACCTCTGCGATTATAGTCATTTTTGGCTGCCGCTTTGGAAGCAAAGCCAGGAGAAAATATTTTTTACATAATAAAATAAAATACTTTCGTCCTTTTAAAGTTGCTTCATCGACGTGTACCTTCAACAACAAATATACGTATCCCAGACGAGTAAAGAGAGGAATGCATACTAGGAATTCACATCATATCTTCATTATGCTGCCAGTCTGCGCTGTTTTCTCCCGCTCGATCATTCGGTACAGAAAATCCGCGCTGTTTCTCTGTAATTTTTCCCTTTGTGCAGTTTGCCAGCTGCTTGATAACAGCTGACAGCGATCGGGGACCCTGTCAGCGCCGCCGGAGTCATCAGTATTCTCCCCGAAGCCCGCCTGTCTCCGGTCTCGATTTAGAGAGACGGACGGTTTTAATTGAAGGTGCCGCTCCCGCTCCTCCCGCGCGGATTCGCGCGCCAAGGGCGAGCGCGCGGCTTTGTTACTGCGCGGGCCTCTGTCCGTTTTCGCGCCCGCGTGCCTGTCCTTTCGGCTCGTGGATTAAGCTGACAGGCGGAGGTCGGCGGACTCGGGATCGGCATTCCCACAGTTTTTCCAAGCACATTTAACAAGCCAAGGTCAGAGCCCTTGGCAAACACACTGCAACTCATAACACTGCGCCCCAGCCCAGTAAACCAAGCATGCCCTGATGAAACGTGGTCACTTTCAATAACTAAACTCATATTTGTTTTCTTGCATTACTGACAGTGCGTGAGGCGGCTGTTTGGTATTGTTCGCGGTTTGACTAAAACAGAATGCAATCACTTACGATATTGTACAGACCATTTTAATTGTAAAAACCGTCCTTAATTGCTTTTCTGAATGTTTAATTTACAGTTTTTGTATAAAATATCCATAAACACACAAGTGAACAAGAATTAAATTTAAAAATTAAAATCACTTTATAATTATTATATACGCTGTTTATTCCTCCCCACAACCCTGAGCGGAATTAGAAGCTGGCTGGCTAGCTGGATGGATTTGTTTTGATGGATTGATGGATTCCTTCCATCTCTGGCAGCTTTGTATGTCATAACTGAACTATAAAAGCATTTTCCCAAGCTTACATTGTGGCCCTGGAGTTTGCACCTGTTGTGCTTTCCCACGAGTTACACATTGTTCCTCCTCTATAATGCAGCTGCTCAATCACTTCTGCTAAATAAACATATTAAATGGGTCTGGACCAAAATAATAATAATGAACCCTGTCATTTTCGCTGTTTTTTCATGGAAACCATCATAGGGAAAAGAAAAAAATGCCACTGTAGGGCATTTCCAGAAATCACAAAGGTAAACGTGCAATGGATTGAAAGCCTCCTCGATCTCTTAAACCCATCCTCAGATAACTGTGTATGAGGACAGGAGAGGTCGCCGTTTCCAGGACAACCGCATCCAGGTCACGAGTGGACAGAGCCCCACGGTTTCTCACAGTTGAACAGAAATATTGGAAAAACACAAACAGAACAGTTGCCCGTAAGACAGAGAAATAAACAGTTTATTTAAACACTGAAAGTCGCCTGCCTGGCCTGTGGCTGTCTTCGGCAGAGCTGCGTTCAGATGCCTTATCATTTTAATTTGCTTTTCATTACAGCCTTCCACGGTACAGACATAATCACTATTCTGTAAAATCTTCAGTAGGCAGTCTGGGCAGCCAGTTCAATGAGACTAAAGCCTGCAACTAAAAAATGCATCATTCATACTGAGGACAAGCTGGACTCTGTGTATTTCATATAACCAACCTAGGGGCAACGTTATTCTTTATTTATTCTCACATGGCAGTGTGAGTATTGAGGCATTAACAGAATTAAACATCTCGTCATCTTCCATAACCACGTACCTAGAACAAGGTCATAGTGAGCGGGAGATCACCTCTGGACCTGTTCAGCACAAGGCAGGCAAACACCTGGAGCCAGATTCACTCTGATTTATCTTATTTACATTTACTTAGCAGAGACTTCTGTCCAACTCGACTTGTAACTGAAGAAAGTCTGGGGATAGAGATCAGAGACGGGCCGTGTCCCTGGAGTCGTTGGGGTTAAGGGATTTGGTCAAGGGCCCAGTGGTGATATGATTACTGTACTGGGATTTGACCCCACAACTTTTCAGACAAAGACACAGATGACAAATCTACCTAGTCCATCACAGGTCACACACACTCACAGACACATCACATCACACATTAAAAGATACCAATCCACCTAAACTGTAGACTGTGGGAGAATTCCGGAAAACCCAAGACAAACACACCCAAACAGATGGAGAACCTGCAAATCTGCCACCAGAATGGAACCCACAGCCTGTGGGTTTGACTCAGTGGACCAGAACACCTACATACTGCACTTCTGAATCAGAAACTCCAGTAACTATGTTATTATGAGAGATGCACATAAAACAAAACCTTTTACAAAGCTAATTATAATCAAATTAGTCATTATAGCAGACAATTATCACTTAAGAGTTTTTGGCTTGTTGCTTATAAATCATACAGCAATAAAATAATATCCACAAATGGTATGGGCCCAGTTAGTTAAAACTACTGTTTACATTAATCAGCCATAGCATTAAAGCCACCTGCCTAATATTGTGTAGGCCCCAAAACAGCCCTGACCGGTGGAGGCGTGAATTTCACAAGACCTCTAAAGGTGTCCTGTGGTATCTGGCACCAAGAGGTTAGCAGCAAATCCATGGGGCCTCCATGGATCAGACTTGTTTGTCCAGCACATCCCACAAATGCTCGATCGGAATGACATCTGGGGAATTTGGAGGCCAAGTCAACACCTTCAACAATTTTTTTTGTTCCTCAAACTATTCCTGAGCAATTTTTGCAGTGTGGCATGCTACATTCTGCTGCTGAAAGAGGCCACTGCCATCGAGGAATACCGCTGACATAAAGGGGTGTTATTGGTCTGCAACAATATTTAGGTAGGTGGTATTGGTCAAAGTACACCCACATGAATGCCAGGACCCAAGGTTTCCCACAGAACATCGCCCCAAGCATCACACTGCCTCCGCCAGCTTGCCTTCTTCCCATAGTGCATCCTGGTGCCATCTCTTTCTCAGGTAAACATTGCAAACGCACGCAGCTTTCCACATGAGGTAGCAGAAAACATGACTCATCAGACCAGGTCACCTTCTTCCATCGCTCCATGGTCCAGTTCTGATGTTCGCGTGTCCATTGTTGGTGCTTTCAGGGGTGGACAGGGGTCAATGGCACTCTGACCGGTCTGCAGCTATGCAGCTACATACGTAGCAACCTGCAATGCGATGTGTGCTCTAACAGCTTTCTATAAGAGCCAGCATTAACAATTTTTGCTAAAGTAGCTGTACTGTCTATTAATATCCAAATGTGTTTTTTATTGTGTAAATTATTGTCTTCTGCTACCACACACCTGCAATTTCCTTCTGGATAACTAAAGTGTCTGTATGTCTGTATGTATCTATCCACCTATCTAATTGTTTATTACCACTAAAACTATTACTGGAGCCAAAAACAGCTGCACATCGAGTTGTGGACCCACAAATCTGAAGTAGGAGCAGCCTTTCAAATGTAAAAAAAAAGATATATGTTTAGTCATGCCTGCATGGCAGTTTGCTGTCAGAAGGGATTTAAAGGGGTGCAGGGCTGCGCATGCATATGAAAGCGCATTTTACGTCTGTCACTGCACGCTCTCGTATCGAGCGGATGCAAGGCCCCTCAAAGCCACTCTCATCCCACATTAAACACGATGAAGCCAAGCAGATGCTGGCAAACATCCGGAGGGAGGGGGGCGCTCCTGGATAACGGACCCGGCTCATATTCTGAGCCCTGCAGACGTACCTGTGAACACGCTACAGCAAGGCAGGGGCTGGCCAGGTGACACCGTGATCAGGAAAACCGGCCGTGAACGGAGTGGGTGACCTCAAAAACAAAGTACAAAAAAATAAATGTGTTTTCATGCTCACACCACTTTCTAACAATGCAATTACTTTTCCCGTGGCCTTCCTTTGATCTCCTTTAGTGGGGGGGTGAGGGGGGGGCGGCAGTGAGTCATCGCAGTCATTTCTTTTTTTCTCGTGAAGCAGTCGGCGCTACAGGGAGTGTCACACTGAAAAAGAGCGGGGAGCGCAATGCACCTTACTGTCGTGAGGGGAGGGACCACTGAGCCTCGCCGATGAAGGCAATGAGGCTTCACATAACCGGGAAAAACGCCGGGAGTTTTGCACCAGTGTAGGTGTTAACACCAAGAACCCATTTACTCACTGATAATTCACTGGGTTAGGATTCTGTGATCTGTGATCAGAAGGTCGTCGGTTCGGTAATGTGATGTCACCCCCAAATGCTCCAGGAATCATCTGACCCTGTTTTCTCAAAAGCATAACTCACTTTGAATAAAAGCGTCCTCTAAATAAATAGAGTGAAATAGGATCTTGCACTGGACGGGAATCGAACCCACGGCCACGGAGGCGTGAGGGCAGAGCTCACTGCCGCCTCGCTGTATGATATTCTTAAGATTTCTCTTTGTAATTTGACTCAAGTGCTTGTAGATGATAAATTGTTCTTGGAAAGCCCACCCTGTCCCTACAGAATAATAATAATATACATAACACTTAGTCACAGTAAATATACCACGGTTACTTGAAGACTAACTCTGCTTAGTCCCTCATTGCGGCTGGCTTCTCACTAAACTTATGCAGAACTTTAGTCCTCAGATACCGGAGCTTGTGTGTGTGCGCGAAACTCCATGCTAAAGTATAGTCAGAGGCCATGGGTTGTCACACCAAAACCGGCAGCTCATCTCTGGGCTCTGTTCCAACTCTGCCATCTCACTCCGCTGCCTTTAAAGAACTCAGCCGCCCTGCCCTCATTCCTCCGCCTTTCATGACCCCTCCGCCCCCCTGTGTTTTGTGCCCCCTCTTAAGCTCATGCATATCTGTAACACCCAGGGCCATCTGCCCCTTTCTCTCATGACAGCTGCTAAAAGGGTACCCGGATCCGAATGTGAGCCCCGCACAACCTCGAGACTCACTCAAAGCTACGCTAATTAGCCATCCACTCCCGCCTCGCAAAATAAGAAAAACGGGAAGAATGAAGAATTCTGGCCACTAATTGGAAAGCCCCGTTTCCGGATGAAAAGGCCCATTGCAGATATGCTTGCTCGCAGCACGTCCGCCGAATTCTCCTTGAACCTTTTGTGAAACAGCTCACAGGACCCCATACGGCCCACACCTCCAGATCTTTCCTTCATTAATAGTTAGATGCAGCCAGTTCACATGGCCTCTGTAGTACAAACTAAAGCCTTGGAAGATGGTTCCTCATTTTACTGGACACTTCTTCTGCACACATTGCAGCAGGAGTTCAGTGAGGCTCAGTGAAGGTTCTGCTTTAGGAGGCGGGCCTCGGTCAGCCCTGTCTGACATCCACCTATTGCCGGTCAACCCATTAGGTGACATAGGCGGCCTCCAAGGGCGTCATCTTCTGAGGGGGCACTGACTTAGCCAGCCACTTTCACTTTGTCTCAGACAGGGGACGCCGGCGGTGAAGCTGGCCTAGGGCGCCATCTTCTGAGGGGGGCGCTGACTTAGCCAGCCGCTTTCACTTTGTCTCTGACAGGGGGTGCCGGCGGTGAAGCTGGCCTAGGGCGCCATCTTCTGAGGGGGCGCCGACTTAGCCAGCCGATTTCACTTTGTCTCTGACAGGGGGTGCCAGCAGTGAAGCTGGCCTAGGGCGCCATCTTCTGAGGGGGCCCCGACTTAGCCAGCCGCTTTCACTTTGTCTCAGACAGGGGGCGCCGGCGGTGAAGCTGGCCTAGGGCACCACATGGGCTTCGGTCAGTACTGCATCCACCCCTCTTCAGAAGGGACATTTTGTGAGGTCCGTGTTCCTCTGTGCATCTTATTATGAGCATCAAGGACTGCTTTGGTTATTCCATGTACATGGAAGTGGATAAAAAGTAAAAGGTAGCACTTTACATTAATTGCACATTCATAATGCCTATATAATGCATTCATAGAACATTCATAAGCAGCATGTAAGTACACCTTAGCACCCAAACAGACCATAACATTATACAATTATAATGTTTGTTATTAATGTGTATTAAAGCTGTTAAGGTAAGTTAGGATGTAAAGATATTGTTACTTACTGCTTATGAATGTTTTATGAAGGCATGATCAAGGTGTGGTTAATGTAAAATGTTAACAAGTAATAATTTTTAAAAGGCCAAAACTGAAACAGGATGCTTGAAATTTTCAGCAGCAGAATTACCTTCCTGAGGCTCACATCATAACAGTAAATATTTACATTTTATATGGATACTGGCTCCTGTATAGAGTAGTGGTGTTTTCCATCGCTCAAACCTCACATCCTTGTGGGCACTGGCGGGGGGCGGGGTTGCTCCAAAATGACCTTTTGAGTGGCCCGGAAACAACAAACGCGCCTACATTCCTTCTGTTTAACCATTACATCATATTTAGGGTATTTTAGGCCGTATTCACATTAAAATTACCGCTGTAGTGAGGATTCAAACTGTGTTCCTTTGCACAAAATCATCAAATCCAGTTACACACTGCAAGTAAAAATTGAGCTAATCCTGTTAACTTATCTAACATGGTAGCATAAACGCCACGCACACTGGACACACAGGAAACAACATGCATTTTCACTTCCGTCTCAGAAATCCAAATCTGCGTCTATAAACACAAGCATTACTCATGAATTCCACGCACATGAATATGTGCTGTGTTAGTTCCTAGATCTGGAACGTTTCTTACTAGAAATCTAAAAGTTGTTAAATTCATAAATAAACTGAAGCCTGTTTCACAACAGATATTTAACATTCAACTGTGAATGAGTCTACAGGGGAGAAGCTCAACTGAATTTGATGAATGACTCATTTGAATTATTTGGATAATGACATTTCTTAACAATCGACGAGTACTAATTGGTTTGTAACAGGCAGGCAAAACCCATCGCAACAGGCATGAAATTCGGGTGATTGATTAAACATTAAGGAAGCCATTGTGTTGCAGGTGAAACGAATGCATTTAAAACGGCTGCCGTTATGGCAAATTTAGCAGACAACAAAAGTAATTAACTAATCAATATTACAGCTCTGTAGCTCAAACAATGTTCCCAGCCACTAGCACACAGTGTAGTGCCTATTTATATTCTTTCCCCATTCAATTTATGATAATAACAACCATACATTTTACATATTGGCCCACATAAAGTTCTAGAAAACATAAATTTTGTTTAGGGCAAACAAAACAGCTCACATTTTCTCAGGAGGAAACAAAATGGCAGTTTTCCTTGTCTTTGTGAAATACATCACCTTCAAAATAAAAGTATGTGAATATCAGTAAACATATAAAAGTCCAGCATCACAACGCAGTAAAACAAAATATGTACATTAAATTTGTGGACTAAGGAGCCACCAAGGAATAATTATTGGGTTTTAGTGGAACAGCTGCGGAATAGCGGGTGTGTGTGACTCCTGGGTTACCGTTTCGCGGAAAGTTTCGTACATTTAACCTGGATAAACTTTGCTAATGACCTGAGGTGAATTCATGTTAGTGGACTGCAGCACATGAGTTATCATTACGAAGTTCTGGAAATGGACGGGGTTTAGGAATGCAGTGAGGTGATGCAGTGAGGTGATGCAGAGCTCTCAGCTGGCCAGTTTGAGGTAAGAGCAGCATTTCAGGTTCGGTCTGGATTCAGTTTTTGTTTGCACGTACGCAATAAGTGTGTGTACGCATTGCAATGAAAAAGTGACTCCAAGGGTCACTCTCTGGACTACAAATACAATATAATGGTGGAAAAATATATTAAATAATGTATATATGCTCAGAGCATCTGTTTTGGCCCTTGTTCGAGATCTATTTTACTACCAAACAAGTTCACTATTAAGAACACGCAGTGCATCGGGTCTGTCTGCGTTTGTTTCTGTACATGTTGGAATCTGACTGCCATCTCAGGAAGTACCACATTCTTCCATGTACACTCGACCTTTGTGGTAAAAAAAAAAAAAAAAAAACCCATTCCTGTGGCCTTTCAAATATTGACTGTTATTTTAATACTGTTTTAGAGACTTTAGGCATAAGTTTTCAATATTGTATCACAAAATATCTAGCTGTTAAAAATCATCTTCAACAGTACTTTTTCATAGTTATAGTTTATAACATGTAAATAATTGTGTATTCAATTAGACTGGCCTCTTTAAATTACATGGAATTAATTAATTAAAGCTATTTTATGTGTCTTTACCAGTCATGGCTTCTTCCCGAGCCCAGAGAGATACCGTCATGCTACGTAACTGGTGCGCTAAATCGCCTGTGGTGTGTGTTCTGGATAATTGGTTGGAAAACGGATGGATGTGTCTGTATCTTTTCTACCCCGCGATGTTTATATGGCCCTAACATTAACTTGATGCATAATTTAGTAGTACAAGTGGGTATGGAAACGTGATGGATTGTAGCATAATTTAGTAGCAAATAGTATCTTTGGGCTTTGATTAGCCATAACATTAAAACCACCTGCCTAATATTGAGTAGGACCCACATGCTGTTAAAGCAGGGATGAAGGTCTCCTGTGGTATCTGACACCTAGACGTTAGCAGCAGATCCTTCACGTGCGAGGTGGAGCCTCCATGGATCAGACTTGTTTGTCCAACGCACCCCTCAAGGGTCTGTCGTTTTAATGTTATGGCTGATCGTTGCATATGATTACTGCATTTCATTATGCAGATTCTTTGTTCCTTTTACAACCCAACTAAAGTCCATGTCATACTGTTAGTATTTCATTTACATGATTAAATAAGCAAACCATGTCACTCATTCCGGAATGCCTTTCAGGACCCAATTACAAGTCTTCTGATTGGAGACTGCCAGGCCGTTGCATCTTGCGGTTTGCTAGCAGAAATCTTGTTTTTTTTGACTAATGGGAAATGAATAATTAACCTGATGCATTTCAAACTTTTTAAAATCAAAGGAATTTCTATAATTTAAAAACACACCTGGGTATCACTTTGATTTCAATTTCCATCTATGAGGTGGAAGCATTAGTTCCTCCACATCGTCGTCCAAGACATTAGATCTCTGCCCACGCTGGAAAGAGGTAAAGAGACGGACGGATTTATTTGGCTTTAAATTATAGGTACTAATAAATATTTATGAATTACCTTGTAGCGATGAAGCCTGAATTGTGTGCATGAATCTCAGTACTGAACACTTGGTTTTGAGTCTCAAGGCAGCGTGATGTCACCGTGGCGCAGGGATAAAACATTCCCTCACGGGCCTCAGGCGTTTCATCACCGGGGCTCATATTTTGAGGTCTTCAGGCGTATTGGATGGTGACAGGGGCTCTGCAGATTATTAACCCGGCCAAGGTCATATCCTTCTGAGCTCCACCATTTATGTTCAGAAAACCATCAGGCACACCTTGTAAAACACTGAATTGATGACGCTTCCCTCAATACCAATCCTGTGTGCTACACGTACCCTCTGAACCAGGGGTGGGCAACCTTTTCCAGAAAGGGCCGCTCTGTGTGCGGGTTTTCACTGCAATTCCCTGATTATATTACCAATCAGAAGACTGATTGGCTGAAGAGTCCTCACACCTGGGTTTGAACAGCTGACCTAAAGGTTATCCAGAAACCTGCGTACACACTGGCCCTTTGTTGGCAAGACTGACCACCCCTGCTCTAAACCCTACCAACTGCCCTTTCAAAACCAAATCAAGAAATCAAAGAGTGAATTCATCAAATCCTTAAAGCAATGCTCCATGCTTGTTACTTGGCCATCTTCCCTCTAGCCGATTCACCAATATCTTCGTTTGGACCTTTATCTCTGTGACGGGGGAAGACTGCCCTTTTCACTCTGGTCATTAAGCCTCTTCAGTAACGGCAGCCCAACAAGTCCAGAAAGTCTCACTAAGCTATGGAAAAGCTGTCAAGACCACATGCTGTCTGTTTGCTGCTTCTGCTCCGTAATTTGCTTACTGACTGAGGATATTTCCTTTTTTATTTTGAAATCTGTTTGCAATTGATTTTGTCTCCAGTTTGTACTCTCAAAAAACAAACACTGGAATGTCTGGAGATTTTTTTTTTTTTGTATTTCTGATACCAAGTTCTTCATGGAGAAGAGTGTTTCTTAAACTATGGAGGTACTTCTCCTAGTTCTATCAAACTTCTCATCAAAATTTCAGCATCCCATAAACTTGGGCTCTTGTTCTGGTTGAAAGCTGTGAAGATCTCCCCAAAACAATTCAGATGTTGAGAGCTTAGCAATCATGACACTGGAAACTTACATGACACACAGCACAACAGAATAAGCTAGCAATCCTTTAAATATATACCACTGGACAGGTGGTCTGACCGAAGTCCCACTGTCCACCCTTGGAGAGTTTACAGAACAAGGGTGAAAGATGCTGACGGTCAATTGAACAAATCCTTAGTGTTTCAACTGTCACCGATAGCAAAGCATAACGAGATCAGAATGACGTCTGGACATCTAGGTGAACGTCAAAGGCAAGGCTGTACACATCGATCTCGAAACGATACGAGGACTGCAGCCCTGGCTCAGCTGGCTGTACAAGCATGTGATTAGATGGTCAGAAGAACATTTGATTGAGCGCTGCTAAGTTCAATCTCCCGGTCCAGCGTGGCCGCTTCAAATGGATCAAGCCAGATCTCTTGAGGAGGTGATTAAACCGTTTCCGCAGACATTGAGGTCAGGGTGATTCCAGACTAAGGCTTTTCGGGATTCGCTCAGTCTCAACTGCCAATTACAGAAGGGCTGGGGGCGGGGGGGGGGGCACAGGACGAAACCATAGCAGGGAAATGCTAGGCTGGAAGGGAG
>JAODLD010000016.1:4449898-4462453 GCA_026781065.1 Mormyrops boulengeri
TCAGCACAGGCTGTCTTATGCTACGCCCGACCCCAGCCTGCTTGTGTTTGGGGGAACTCTCAACACAGCCGACCACATCAGCACAGGCTGTCTTATGCTACGCCCGAGCCCAGCCTGCTTGTGTTTGGGAGAACTCTCAACACAGCCGACCACATCAGCACAGGCTGTCTTATGCTATAGCCGAGCCCAGCCTGCTTGTGTTTGGGGGAATTCTCAGCACAGCCGACCACGTCAGTACAGGCTGTTTTATGCTACGCCCGACCCCAGCCATTCAAAACTACCCTGCAATACAGCTTCCCTGGTTAACGCCCCATGCCCTAGGTGACTCAGACACGTCTTGCTTCTCTGTAAAAGTAAAGATGTGTGGTGTGTAGCTCGTGGGATAGGACTGTGATCGGAATGTTGTTGGTTCAAACCCCAGGGTCAGCAGAGTGATGTCACTCCCAAATGCTCCAGGGGCAGTCTGACTCTGCTTTCTCAAAAACGTACATTATACTGGATAAAAATATCTGCAAAAATAATGTAAAGGATAAATGCTCATCATAAATGTTTCAGGACTCAAATCCCGAATGACACAGGGAGCAAAATTACACAGATGTAAGAGGACCAATATGGCAACATTTTAAGTTTAAGAAACCCATCGATACTAAGCACTGCAAATTAACGATGGCAAAGAGCATGTCTGCGCAGACACTCACTACATACGATTAGGCTGCCGCTTCCTGCAGGCAGCGTGTAAGCAGACGGGATCCCTTAGTGGCCGACACGCATTGTCTCGCCGCTAATTAAGGCTCACAGACGCTGGCACCCTGAGCAGAGTGGCCTTATCTATAATTGGGCGTCGTCCATCACGCCGGAAGGCTGCGCTATTATTTTTTAAACGTGCCGTTCTTGGATCAGCCTCTAAGCCATCTGAAGGAGCGATTTGGGGATTTAACCAGGGGCGGGGCTGGCGCGTGGGCGGCCCCAGAGCGGTCTAGCAGTGGGGGGGAAGCTGCCGTCTCTCTCATGTCGGGAGGAGCGCAAAGCGCAATGCGCAAGAAATTCACACTTCAGGAGGGTGTGGGACGCGTCGCCCGCGGATCCAAGCTGTGCTGTTTCATTCTGTTCTGAATCGTTCGGGGCGGGGTGGGGGGGGCTACAGTTTAACGCTGAGTTTCACTCAACATATGAAAGACCACGGGGGGTCAAGTAAGTTGATATAAAGTACATTTCAAGATAGAAATGGAAACAAGGTCACACTGCCACAGGGTCCGCGGTCCAAACGACGCCAGCGTTCAGCAGAGCACAGACCACCTACAGCACACTGATCTACATGTCAGAACTACAGTGTGAGCAGCCGGCTGCTGATTAACACAGAGGAAGCCCTGGAATCTGGAAGTGAGAGTCACGGTCGCCTAAGATGGAGGGCCATCCATCCGGTTACTGGCGGCGGCGTCCGGGGGTGATGTCACGCACGCGTCTACCGGCTGAGGGCGGATTAGCGGGGAAAGCAGATGGTGCCCTGATCGAAATCAGTGACAGACCTGGAGGACCCCATGGGCACCGCTGAGGGGGGGTGGGGGGACCCACTAGGGGCTCTCAGCCAAACGAGTAGCTAGGTACGGTAAATACATCAAGTTGCATTTCAGACATGAGAGACTGGAGACGGTGAGACGGTGCTCATGGACACACTGTTGGTGCTTCACTGGCCATGGAACTCACAGCACAGCCTTAACGCCATTATTCTCTTTTAATGCATTTATCTGAGAGCCATTTCCACACAATTCTTTATCTGACATCCTCACTGTTTATCGCCAGTTATTATTTATTGCTACTGTCTTTTTAACGTCTTTTTTATGGTCTTTTTATGGTTTAAGGGGGGTGGTGCTTACCTGGTAAATATCTGACAGGCTGCTGCTCCCAGAGTCACTGGTGATGCTACATCCTGAGTGGCTGGAGGTTACGTGGGTCACCTGAGGGTGGAGGCCGTCGGCCAGATGGTGCTTGGCGAAGTCAGCAGGGAGCTGCGTGGCAGGAGAGGCGTGGTTAGACGCCATGGGTCGCGGTTAGAGGCCGTGATTAAAGTCATGGTCAGAGGCCACAGGTCTCGGTCAGAGGGGGTGGTTCGCAGTTAGAGGCCACGATTAGAGGCATTGTCAGAGGCCATATGTCTCGGTCAGAGGCCGTGATTAGAGGCATAGTCAGAGGCCATAGGACTCGGTCAGAGGGGGCGGGTCATGGTTAGAGGCCACGATTAGAGGCATTGTCAGAGGCCATAGGTCTCGGTCAAAGGCCATGATTAGAGGCATAGTCAGAGGCCACAGGACTCGGTCAGAGGGGGCGGGTCATGGTTAGAGGCCACGATTAGAGGCATGATCAGAAGCCACAGGTCTCAGATAGAGGGTGCGGCTTGTGATTAGAGGCCATGATTAGAGGCATGGTCAGAGGCCACAGGTTTTCGTCAGAGGGTGCGGGTCATGGTTAGAGGCTGTGATTAGAGGCACGGTCAGAGGCCGCCGGCCCTGCTTAGGTGCCCCAGCAAACCCCACTTACCAAACAGCCGTCTGAGGAGGCACCAGGGTGTTAATGTGGTACAGGGGGGCAGTCAGCATTCCCCCCCAACATCATATCCCATTAACTACCCTGAGTCCCATGAAATGCTTCCCATCAGAATTCAAATCAAAAGGCAAAGCCACACCCTGGACGGGTGACACTCCACTGGTCATATGTGTCGAAGACACCTAGCAGCACATTCTCAGAAAACCAGCCTGTTATTAAAAGAAAAAGACACTTCGAATTAACTAAGATCTACAGAAGGTCTGCATGAAAGAAACAGAATCAGTAAACTTCATAAGTCCTGCTTATTATTCAAGGATTGTGAAATTACCCCAAATAACACCTCTAAAAATAATGGAAGGAAACGTGTCTTCACACGTTTTTCCCCCCCAAAGCTTAACAATTTCCTTTCAGCTCAAATCTCCGGAGAAAATCGAAAGCAATGACGTGAGGCTGTGACTGTAATCCCCGGGAGAATATCCTGCCAGAAGACGGCATTAAGAAGCAGAAAAGCCCAACAGTGAAGCTGGTCAACAAGGAAATGTCAGCAGGCCATGTGATCTGGCCCCCGTCCCCAGGACAAAGCCGCGCTCTTGCTCCAGCACCACCTTCTATCCCTTAAGGGGCCCAGCCACCCGTCCATCAGACCTGCTCCAAGCGATTAATGGAGATGTGAGCTAATGTCCTCTGTGCTCTGATGGCTGTTTGAGTCTTGGGGGAAAACGGCAACACTCCTGAGACTCACTGACACCACACACTGAAGCATCCAAGACTCTGAAATTCAGTCGATACCTTTAGCCGGCTGATGGAAGGGGCTACTTACAGTCATCAGGCTGATCCGCAGAGGCATGGGGTAAAACATCAACAGTCCAGAAACTTACTAACCCTCCTAATGCAGGTCACTGTACCTGGCCCAACATAACGACATACATGCCACGATATGACACCGCAACCCAACTCACTGTTCGACACACTAGGATTTACATGGATGCCATGTAATTGTGCAGTCTCTAGTGTGTACCACCAGAGAGCATCTAGCAGACGACACACCACATGCATGGTCGAAGACAGCCGAATGTTTACTGATGATAAACAAGAAGAGAGCGGTGCCCGACCAGTATGGCATGCTGATAAAATCCGGCATTTATTCTCAGAAGCCGGTAACGACCTTTAATGACAGCTCCACGCTTCGCGATCAGCTTGGATAAGCCATTTATACAGCCCCCACTCTCCTGTGCTTGTCAGGAAACAGCCACAGAGCATGCACCATTCGCTATGGACACACGGAGGCGATTAACAAACAAACGCCAGACATTGATCTTTCAATAACCTTGTAAAGTGAAATGACGTCAGGGCCCAGCGGGGGGCTCTCAGGTTTCAGGTCTGGGGAGTGGCAGTCGGTCCCCGTGAGACTTGCTTTGAGGGGCCTGTGCTCCGCAGACGTCTTTCCCCCAAAAAGCCACATCCTTGAGTGGCTGACAAATGGCATCAAAAGCCACCTCCGAAATTCACCTTGTCTTTCTCAGACTCAATTCACCATTTGCAACGGACACAGAAATTTGACTTATGACTCAGAAATTTGTTGGTTCGAATCCCATCAGCGTGTCACCGTTGTCCCTGGCCCCAAGAGCAGACCCTCAACTTCAACTCACCCTACTTTCTCAAAAAAGCTAATTCTTTATCTGCTAGATAAATGCTGAATTAATGTAAGTTTCCTCCCCCAGGTAAAGCAGCACAGCCCCCAGGACATGAACCAGTTTCAGGTATTCGACCTCACAAAGCCTAACGCAGGGGACACACGCCAAAGAGCCATCGGAGCACAGAGACAAGACCGTCTGTGAGCCTCCTTACCAGACGGAAATCGCTCCTACACAGCCGTGAAGGTCGCCCTGAAGCTATTACGGGGCTCCAAGGAGAGGACCAGGCCGGGCAGGGATCGGGCGGAAAAACAGCGCTCTGCCAAAACCGACCGAACACGGTCAGACAAAAAGTCCTTGGTACTGCCACAATGGCTGCCTGTGAGGCAAGATGCCTGGTGGCAACATGACTAAAGAAACGTCTTTATATGACTCTAAGACAGAGAGACACACAGGAGCAGGCGCGGGAACAGCGCAGTGGCACACAGGGAGGGCCCAGCAGCCGTAAAAGGCTCAGTTCAGAAGGTACACAAACCTCCATTTTCTGCGCAGAGCCCTGGATGCTCACCAGCACTCAAGTCCACGGTCATGTGCTAATTACACCTCAGATGCCGGCAGGCTAATTTATGCGTGCAGGATGGACGCAGCAACGCCGCCTGCGCCGTGACGGGACGGACCCGAGGTGCTGCCGGGGACCTGACAGATCATACAAAGTGCCGAGCAGCGATGTCATTGCCTCCCACGGACATCTCCGTTCAGGGACGAGATAGACCGAGCATCCATTAACATCGTCCCCGTTTAAAAAAAAAAACTGAGAAACGCAGAGCCACTGCAGACACCCTCAGCACTGCCGGCGCGCAGCCCCCTCACTCAGGACACATCATCTGTCAGCAGACATTTCCCAAGAGCGTTCGCGGGCCGCGCATCACACAAGCACGAAAACCGCTCCACGCCGAGGCTCCGAACCGCCAACCGCCGACCGCTGCCCAGCCCCAGCAGATCGCCGTCGCTCACTCACCCGTGTGGCGGCGGGCCAGAAGGATCGATTTGCCAGCAACACGCCGAGATCTACGCCCCCGTCTGCCCGTGAATCACTGGGGGGGTCCCCGTACTTACAGGATTCCTGTCTTGCTGGCCCAGGACTCCATGGCTGGCAGTGTCAGCTAATGGTTTCATAATGAACCAGTGTATGGTGCGCGCAATTCCAACATCCTGCTTCGTCTCTCTCTCCCTCTCTCTTGCTCTCCCTCTCTCTCGCTCCCTCTCTCCCCGTCCTCCTCGCAGCTGTCTGGCTGCGCTCAGCACCTCCAGCAGGGAGGGAGGGGTCCCGCAGCTGTGGGGAGCCAGTGATGGCGGCCGTGGCAAGCGTCAGCCTGGTCCTGCCCCCAGGGTCTGCGCAGACGCACAGTGTGTCACGTTCACGCCGCGCTGCATCCCCACATGCTCTGTAATGGAAGCACTCTGGCTAATCGGCCAGATAAAACTATTGCTGAGAAAAAAAAAAGAGCAAAATGGCTGTCAGCACGTTGACAAGCTCTCTCTCTATCTCTCTCTTATGTGCTCCCTCCTTCTGTCTCTCTCTCTCTCTCTTATGTGCTCCCTCCTTCTGTCTCTCTCTCATGCACTCCCTCCTTCTGACTCTCTCATGTGTTTTCTCCTCTCTCTCTCTCTCGTGCTGTCTCCTTCTGTCTCTCTCTCTCTTTCTCTCTCATGTGTTCCCTCCTTCTGTCTCTCTCTCACTCTCTCTCATGCACTCCCTCCTTCTGACTCTCATGTGCTTTCTCCTTTCTTTCTCTCTCTCTCTCTCTCTGTCTCTCTCTCTCTCTCTCTCTCTCTCATGTGTTGTCTCCTTCTCTCTCTCTCTGTCTCTCTCTCTCTCTCTCTCTCATGTGTTGTCTCCTTCTCTCTCTCTCTCTTATGTGCTGTCTCCTTCTGTCTCTCTCCCTCTCTCCATTTCTATCATGTGCTCTCTCCCCTGTTCTCTCTCTCTATCTCTCTCTCTCCTGAGCCCCCCCCCAAAATCTAACCTGGGCTCAGGGCTTTGTGGTCGCCCCCCACTCAGCCCGGTACCAAGCACAGTAACCCGCCCCCTGGTTGCCCAATCCGCACTGTAAACGGTGCCCATCCATTGGTCGGTGAGGGGAGGGGGAGGGGTGTGAATAGGGACGCCCCCCCCCAGCTGCTGAGAGCAGAGAGCAGTCAGCTAAAGCCTACCATCCTGTCACCACACTTTTGGAGATTACAGGGTACCCAGGCCGCCAGCGGGGGACGCGGGGGAGTGGGAATAATCCTCCGCCCCAAACCCTCCCGCTAACATGAGGTCATTAACACGCCTGGTGTTCAGGGGGACCAGGGCTGCAGGCAGTTGGCATAGCAACCAAGGAGGATAGGCTCTTTCTGGCATTATAGGGCCCCACTGCCTGCCATTTCGGGGGGGGGGGGGGGGGGGTCATAAAGTGGGGTTTCCCAGCCCGACACATCAGGAGTTACACCGCAAGGCGCCCCCCGGAGGAGGAGGCGTGCCTTTTCCGGGCCGACAGGATGCAGCTCTGTGCTAGCTGATGTCATGGGGGCGGGGGGGCGCCTTAAGTTACAGCCACCCACCTGTAATGTGCCTGCCCTCTGGCTACAGCCCCTGCCCCCCCCCTCAATCACAGGCGCCCACTGTAGCGCAATGGCTTCATTCAGCGAATCCCTTGGCCTTTTAACCCACCCACTAAGTGCAGCGCGGTCAAGCATCCGGGCCGGGCGGCGGGGGTGGAGGCCGGGGAGTGGGGTGAGAGGTGGGGCCAAGAGGATGGAGGAGAGGTAGCTTGGGGATACCCCCGAGGATGCTAGCATGTCCCAAAGAGCATGCAAAAAGACCTCAAGTCAAAAGGGTTTGGGACTAGACATCATTCCGGACGTTATTCCAACATGGGAATATGTACCCGGACCAGCTGATGCCGCCACACCAGTACGGAGGTGAACATACCATGTAATGCTGCAGAGACCGAGCAGGGGCTGCTCAACCCGGGGAAAGCAGCCATGTTCCCACCACTATAACCATTAGGGGTCATTAGGTTAGCAAAGCAAAGTACTGTGTCATGCTGACAAACAGCCAATCTGACAGGCTGCATGAACAGAAGTCACTGCTGATTGGGCCCTTCAGATGGACGATGGTGTGACGAGGATGGTGAGCTCACTGGGTTACAGCTCTCATCTTGTGTCCAGAAGGCCGTGGGTTTGAATCCCATATCCGCGCCCTTGAGTGAGACCCTTGCCCCCAGTAGCTCTAAGGAACTGGGTGCTGGTTGAGCTTGCCCTTTGACCCCAAGCTCTCATTATTTCATACAGGCTGCTGCTTCTAGGTCAAGTGTCACCATGTGCTCAAGCTTGCGATGAGGGCCGCTGTTTCCTACCAGTGAAAGTAAGCATGTGCAGGCTCCGTTTGCTCCGCAAAATCATTTATGCCTAACAGTGTTTTTATTTGTTGTGCATAAAAGACATGTGGCAAGCCTGTCACCCTCCACGAGATGATCACCCTTACCCTTAATGAGCTGCCCAGCTGCCTCTGACACCGGGAACTGCAAAGCCTCATTCATTAAGTGGACACTTTTGAATCAATCCCAAAAAGTTCCATCAGCATAATTTGCAATATAATTTACAGCGAGATGGACGGATGGATGGATGGATGGACTACAGCCAGTCACTGATGTCCCCCCATACAGTAATTGTGCCCTCATCTGCTCTGTGCATCCCAATGAGGTCAGGAATCCCACATCAATAACAGCCAAACTCCTGTTTGTGCAGTTATACCGCCTGTGTCCTGGTGGTGAAAATTCCCACGCTAATCACGGAAGTCCAGGAGGGAACCTGAGGGGCCGGTGAACTTCCCACCCAAGCTGGCCGACGGGAAAGGGGATTTCCTCATGCACTTCAGGGGCTGGCAGCTTGGCCCAGAAACAGACAGAGAAGCGGAGATGGGGAAGGAAATGAGAAAAGCAAGACAAAGCTGGTCGAGGGGGCAGGGTTATGAGAAAAGAAGCAGGGGTGGGGCCGTGCTGAGGGTCAGGAGGCGGGACTATAAAAAAATGGTGCGGGGGGCGGGGCTGCGAGAAGAGCCAAGAGGGCGGGGCTGAGAATAAAGCCAGATGGGCGGGGCTGAGAATAAAGCCAGATGGGCGGGGCTGGATAAGAGCCACATGAGTGTACAGTGTCCAAACGCCAGTGCTGCATTTCAGAAAACTTGGATAAAACTAATAGCTGGCTTGGAGGATTCCTGAGAAACGGCTGACATACAGCATGGAGCCGGACCCCCATCAGCAGGCGAAAGCAAGCAGAACAGAGCAGGTCTGGTAGCAGCCCAAAGGGGCTCGAGGGCAGTGCCTGCAGACCCGCTGAGCTTCAGTCAGGCTTCTGTGGAACAGGTGCAGTGTGCCTCTATACGATCACGTTACAGAGGCGTGAGTACAGCCCCCACGAACCCCGTGGCGGGGGGGGGGGCACAGGCCATCCACTCATTCCCACAGGCTGACACTCATCAGAATTAAATGGAGACTTAATGAGGGGGTCTTAAATTGGGGGTAACAAGCCCTGTAAACATTCAGTTATGAGTAAGATCCCCTCGACCACATGGATCTTCAATACACCATGAAACAAGGCCATGATTACAGTGAGTGCTTTAATTATTATTAACAACACCACTGTTTATCCTTTAGAAGATATGTCGTTTTATTGCTATGGGAAATATCCATGACACAAATTGCTTAAAGTGTATGATAAAACAAGTTAATGACCTCTGTGCCTTTACTGATGTGATAAACACAGGAGGAGGACAGAGACTAGAAATGACACAGAAAAAGAGATGGAAATGTAGAGAGAGCCACAAACACACAAGTAACAGAGAGAGATACAAACACAGAGTAACAGATCGAGAGTCAAACACAGAGTAACAGTGAGAGATAAACACAGAGTAACAGAGCGAGAGACAAACACAGAGTAACAGAGTGAGAGACAAACACAGAGTAACAGAGTGAGAGATAAACACAGAGTAACAGTGAGAGATAAACACAGAGTAACAGTGAGAGATAAACACAGAGTAACAGAGCGAGAGACAAACACAGAGTAACAGAGTGAGAGATAAACACAGAGTAACAGTGAGAGATAAACACAGAGTAACAGAGTGAGAGAGAGTAACAGAGCGAGAGACAAACACAGAGTAACAGAGTGAGAGATAAACACAGAGTAACAGAGTGAGAGATAAACACAGAGTAACAGTGAGAGATAAACACAGAGTAACAGAGTGAGAGAGTAACAGAGCGAGAGACAAACACAGAGTAACAGAGTGAGAGAGACAGAGAGGATGACTGAAAGAGACAGAAACAGTAAACGTTACGCATGCTGCCCCACAATGAGGGTTAGGATGCAGACAGGGACAGTAAGTTACAGTACCTGAGATTTTGGGAATTGCTGGGGGGCCACAATTAAAGGAAGGCCATGAAAAGGAAAGAAAGAGTGATAGTTAACAGCGGACATGTCGCAGAGAAGACGGACGTCGCACAGAGGACGGACATCACACGGTTCTAAACTAAATTCAAACTAAACTGACAAGGGAATCTGTGTGAAGCAAGACACACAAGCTGAAGTTACAGAACAAACACCTGAATTTTTATCACAATTATCATTCAGTAAAAAAAGAAAAAGCATCTTTTAATGCATGTGGTTGGGACAGATTTGGGGAAAAATCCTCCGAATGTGACTAAATGAAAATATCACAGAAGGGATTATTCCGGCAACTGTCCCACGCCTCCATGGCAGCAAGGCTTTGACGAGTCACTGACTGCTGAGGGACAGACCCACCCTTACACAGCGGTCGGCCATAAATATAACGGAACTGCTAGCCGGGCTGCACCTGTGCTCAGTTAGGCGTGCACCTGCTCGCAGGCAGCAATGTGCACCCTTGCATGTGTTTAGGATCGGCTGCTATGGAGCATGAGAAAGTCCGGCATTTTCCGCTCCAGAGAAATTCCACACAATTCCACGGATTTTCCGTGTCAAAAGGGGCCTCTGCTTGGATGCGTAAAGGGATGAATGTGGGGCAACAATTGCAGGGCTGTCAGACGCCAGCGAGGGCGGGCGGGCCCTGGGGATCGCCTCCAATTGAGACATGCACATACTGGCCGTCATTAACTGGAGGGGGAGTCAGACACACCCGGAAATGCCTGAGCGTGCAGGCACGCTTGGAACCAGAGGTCAGTCAGTTTCCCCTCCGAGAGACCAGACTGGACTGGACTGGACACATTCACCAAATAACCCCGAGGATTCTCCCTAATTATGGCCTCATGCGCTTGGAACAACAGAGAGGTGAGGTAGAGAAAAGCAGGCCTTTCCCTGGCAGAGGGCAGCCTCTCACCATGCGGTACCCGCGAGGCAGAGGGCAGCCTCTCACCATGCGGTACCTGTGAGGCAAAGGGCGGCCTCTCACCATGCCATACCAGTGAAGCAGAGGGCGGCCTCTCACCATGCCGTACCAGTACGGCCTCTCACCATGCGGTACCCGTGAGGCAGAGGGCGGCCTCTCACCATGCGGTACCCGCGAGGCAGAGGGCAGCCTCTCACCGTGCAGTATGTGCGAGGCAGAGGGCGGCCTCTCACCGTGTGGTACCCACGAGGCAGAGGGGGCTTCCCTGCGGGCTGGGCCTTCCCCACGGGGTATGGCTCCACCGTGTCCGTGATCGTCTGCCGCTCTCCTTTCTGGTTAATCTTCCGGAATCTTCTGCGAGACTGTCGGTAGGATGCCTGCCGCTGGAAGTACTCTTCATTTTCATCCATGTAGTCAATCTAAATGGGACAGAGAGGTGAGTGAGAGGGCGGGCTTCACAATGGGCCCCCGCAGTCTGACCCAGAGTGAGATGTAAACAAAAAGCACACCGCTGAGACCAATCATGGGGTCGCTCAGACGGCCTGCCCACCAGAACACTGGAGGACCCTGTTACAGCAGGCCTGTCTAGGGACAAACCCAAGCTCTCAGCCTCTCCTTTACACTCCCCTCGCACCACAGCATCTCTCCCCTGAACCCTCTGCTGCTATGGCAACTGCCGGAGATCCCGAAATAGTCTGTGGTGTGATCAGCATCTAGCAGGCAGAACATGCCTATTCACCGGAGCCATCTTTCCGTCGGTCACGAGGACAGAGATGGGGAGACAGAGGCTCAAAACGTTCATGTCGGCGGTATGTTCAGGGTGTATACCAGCCGCCCGGGGTTCAAAACATAGAGCAAATGAGAGCACAGACCACCCCCCCCCCATGCCCCCCAAGGCCTGCTGAGAGCACTGGGGCTGTGTTTACGCCCCCACCACCCGGGCAAATGGGGGCAGGGCGGGGCGAAGCAGAGGGACTCACCACGATCATCTCGGAAGGCTCCAGGACGATGCACTCACACCCACGCCTGAGGCTGCCTGCGGAGCGCTTTCCAAAGCTGGGGAGGGAAGGGAGAGGAAAACAGGGGGTCAGATGGAGGTGCGGAGAGTAACACCCCCCAGACGAGCTGCGACTGACCTTCAGGGTAAAAATACCCAGCGCAGAGTGACATCAAGGCCCGAGCTGTGATTAACGCATGCATACGCGCCGAAATAGCATGGCGAGGAATCGCCACACCCGGGCAGAGCGGAGTGGCGGCTCGGAAGTATCTGCGGCCCCCTGCCACCAGCCCGCCACGCGAGATCGAGTTAGGCGCTCCTCTGAAAGACCGCGGGGAAGATTTTGTTGCTGTAATTACAGCGCTAAAGTAGGACGGGCTGCTGCTGATTAACATGCCATCCCCACCCCCCCATTGTGGTTCTTCATTATCACTCTTCATTGGTGTTTGCCGTGGGGGGGGGGGGGTCAAACTTGTGCAAAGCCTAAGCCTAAGGTGTGCCTTTATGCGTACCCAATCCATAAGCCCTGTGTGCAAACACTGGGGATACTGCGTGTGCAGTTAGACTGTACAGTAGCTGATCAAAATATCTCCCTGGGGGGCAGTTAAATGATCAGCCCATTAATTTATATTCCACACCAAAATGTTTACAGCGTTTAGAAGTAATAAAAACCAGAGCAGGAGGGAACCTGTAATCCCCTGGCGGCCTGTTGGGTTCATTACCATCACGCTCACCGTCTGCCTTTCCACATGGACATGGGGGCAGTGACGGGGTGCTGCGGTGAGGCTGGGGACGAGTGACGGTCCCCAGCCCGGGCAGAAAAAAGCGGAAAAGGAGGTGCACGTTTCAGATGGACACCGGAGAGGACATTCATGACGGTCCCCAGGCCAGGCAGGAGAAAGCGGAGGAGGAACAGGATTCAGAGGGACACCAGAGAGGACATCCATGACGGTCCCCAGCCCGGGCAGGAGAAAGTGGAG
>JAODLD010000016.1:4462783-4488260 GCA_026781065.1 Mormyrops boulengeri
CTGCCTGTGGCGGAATGCAGGCAGCATTCCCGCGCATGGCCCACTTCCCTCTGCATGCAGTGACCCGCCCCCCCCCCCCCCTCCCCACGCTGCCCCTGCATTCCAGAGGCTGACCGGCGAGGCCACGGCCCACGAAGCACAACCACCAAGAGCTGCTTACATTCGACATGTCGTTTAGGTGTGTAAGTACATGTGCAACAGCTCGCCGCTCTCACAAAGGGCAGCTTACCTGAAAGGGCGGAGCAAACCGGCCGGGGGGGCCGCTATGGACATGACCTAATCCCTGCTCTCAGGAAATCTCCAAAAGCATAAGCAGTGTTTAGGAGAGAGACACAGTATAGAGGGACACAGAGCATCCATGAGCCCACCAGGAGCGTGCTCGGTGCACCAGAGTCACCAGGACACGTTAAGTCAGCGAGAGAAACAAAGGGATCTGCCTCAAGAGGCTTGTCCGCACATTGTTCTGCCGCATCATTTTGCAGAGAGGCAATCACAGCCGAAAGGACCCATCGCGAACCCAGGTCTTGGTATAGTGCGAATCAGCATTAGTCCCCAGCTCTTAGCTGATCACTAGGTCACCAGTGCCGGTAGGGTTTTGATTTACACCGGAACAACCCGATCGGACAAAAAGCGATCAGATTGCGACTTTCCTCGGCCATCCACATGGCTTTTACGACAGCAAGCGTTTGCATTTCCCCACTCAATCACCGTGCTATTTTTACAGACGACTGTCCGCCTCCAATTACACGGCTGCCTTTTTAAATAGCACCAAGCTCTCTCCTATTCTTCATTCAATTACCAGCTGCATTATCCTTCCTGAATCTAATATGCAGCTGATTTAGGGGGGGGGTATCGGAGGTGGTCTCTCCATCCGCCGCGAACATGCCAGCTCCGCTTTGAAACCCAATCCTCCCATATCTGCACGCTCCAGTTAATCCCATTGTGGCCTCTTAACAACCCCCCCACCGCCCCCTGCCCCCCGCCCCCAGACTGTCACTGCTGATTTTTAACCCGTGCTGCTAGGGCAGCTACAAAATTGGCTTGGGCTGCCTCTGGACCACAGAGTGCGAATGTCATCCGACTCGACCCGCCCCGAGTAAAAATGCGGAGGAAGCTTAAAACAATGGCACCCGCGCGGTGTTCCCCTTGCTGTCGTGCCAAGTCGGCAACATCCGCCCCGCATCCTCCCCTCTGTTTTTCCCGGCACCGCCGCCACAGTCGTGCCTGACCCTGGTCAATACTCGGAAGCGTTCCGGCTGGGATCATGCAGGGTCGCCCCGCGGTCGACCGTGCTGGATAAACCCTCCGCGTCGGTGAAGCCATTTTCAGGAAACACAATGAGGGCGGAACAAGTCCTTCAGAGTACGGAAAGTCGTCAGGACAAAATAAAGACGGTTTCCTGTTTTCCGTCCACTCCCATTAATATACATACAGCTGCTGCTGGTTGACCCGTTTACTCTGCATGTGGCACGAGTGGTTTAAATTGTCTGGCTTCTTCTTTACTAACATCTCAACATGATGAATTTCATCTCCAATAAACTTCTAGGAGTTTTTTCTTTTTGGTGCAAATATATCTTTTTTTTTGAACCACCACCCCCCCCCCCCCCCAATCCCGCAATGCTAAAACAGAGAAACTTCCTCAAAAGAATTACTGGATGCAGGACTCGACTTAAAAATCATGAATCCATGAAATGCATCTTTAACAGTACAGGTGAGATGCGGCTGACAGCGCAGTGGCTTGGCAATCGGCCAAAGTCCCTGTCACTCACGAGCTCCTACGTCTCGCCTTGACGCTGAAGAACAGAGCGACGGGAAGGTGGAGGAGCGCAGAGAGGCGCCTGCCTTTTGGGAGAGCAGCATCTGCCTGGGATGAAATCGCCTCACCCGGAAGAACAGAGCAGCGGGAAGGTGGAAGAGCGCAGAGAGAGGCCTGATTTGGGAGAGCAGCGTGTGCCTGGGATAGCATCACCTCACCTGGAAGAACAGAGCAGCAGGAAGGTGGAGGAGCACAGAGAGAGGCCTGCCTTTCGGGAGAGCAGCGTCTGCCTGGGATGGCATCGCCTCACCCGCCGGAGCTCCTACATGTCGCCTTGATGCTGAAGAACAGAGCGACGGGAAGGTGGAGGAGCGCAGAGAGAGGCCTGCCTTTTGGGAGAGCAACGTCTGCCTGGGATGGCATCGCCTCACCCGCCTGAGCTCCTACGTGTCGCCTTGACACTGAACAACAGAGTGGCGGGAAGGTGGAGGAGCGCAGAGAGAGGCCTGCCTTTTGGGAGAGCAGCGTCTGCCTGGGATGGCATCGCCTCACCCGGAAGAACAGAGCGGTGGGAAGGTGGAGGAGCAGAGAGAGAGGCCTGCCTTTTGGGAGAGCAGCATCTGCCTGGGATAGCATCACCTTTCCCGGAAGAACAGAGCGCCGGGAAGGTGCAGGAGCGCAGAGAGAGGCCTGCCTTTTGGGAGAGCAGCGTCTGCCTGGGATGGCATCGCCTCACCCGCCTGAGCTCCCACGGGGGTTTCGGGAACGCCAGAAACGAAACAAACGCGCATCACCCTCGGGACAGGACACGCCCAGGGCGTCCACTGATCTGCACGAAAGCCTGGAGCGGACCCAACACCA
This sequence comes from Mormyrops boulengeri, assembly GCA_026781065.1. NCBI lineage: Eukaryota > Metazoa > Chordata > Actinopteri > Osteoglossiformes > Mormyridae > Mormyrops > Mormyrops boulengeri. The sequence continues at coordinate 4,465,401 of JAODLD010000016.1, forward strand.
CCTCATTCCCAGAAGCTGCTATGCTCAGGCCTGGTAGCTGCTCTGCCTATTTCTGCTTCCAAACCACAAAAACCAAAGAAATGAGGAAATCAATGCCGACTACCGAGCGAATTACACTTCAGTACTTAGCGCTGGATTACTGGGTTCTGCAGATGATTAACATGCAATAATTTACATGCAGCTTTCAGCACGAGTGTTCTGAAGGACACTATAATGAGGAATCTAGCGGCTGATTACGTACCTGCTCCTCGGTAAGAACATGGATTCTTTGATGAACACAGAGCCGGACAGGAGGATATACCAGCAGGTGCCGATGTTATCAGGGCTGGAAAAAGAATAGGAGAAAGGGCGAAAAGGGATGTCAAAAGACAGGCGAATCTCCAGAAAGGAGGTTAAAATAAACAGACACCGAGACCAAGCATCCCCTTCAAATGGATGGAGATGGATTAAACACTTTAACATGAGGAGTGTCATAGGGAACATATCCTAAGGTAGAGAGCAGAAGGTCTGGGCGAGAAGGCACTATCCCCTTGGGGATCAGTAAAGCATCACTCTTCTCTTCTGTTACATTCCATTCCATTCTGTTCTAATTTTAAGAGTTACTGGGGAAAAATGAAACCGCAATTATTCCAGCTTATACAATTAAGTTGGAATTAAAAAAAAATAACAATGATAAGAGAAATACGGTAACTTTCATTGAGCTCAAATCAGCTAATCACTAATGGCAGACTTCAACATGGAAGATGGACTCAGGCCCGACTGCTTTTACAGGGTTACTGCTGTACCTGTGTATCTGCCAGGGGCATCGCGTGCGAGGCTAAGCCAGCAGCAGGCCAAGGGAACGCCACTTCACCACCATGCTAACGAGCTGTGCCCACGCCAGGCTCCACCCCCGCCCTCCTGCCCCAGCTACTGTTCCACTTCTCCTCTCCTCTCCTCTATATACGAGCCAGAGAGGCTGAAATATTAATCATACAGTGGAGGTGTGGAATGGGGGGGGGTGAGTGCAGGGAAAATTGGAATGCTGACATGTTACTGATCCAGGTCAGCTGAATCCCGATACCCTTCAAAATCCTTTATCCTATCCTGAGCCGGGGGACAGAACAGGCACCGGTCAGCATGGCACACCGGGGGCAGGGCAGCACTGAAGGACCACAGACAGATTCCTGAGATTCCTGCAAGCTGGTCACCGGAAGCACAGTCGGCTGACACTGTTTAGGGGAGTTCACTTGCACATGGGGCTTCCCAAATGTACTACAAAGGTCATCGAGCAAGAACCAGTGAGAGCGGGGACCAGTGAGAGCATGGACAAGCAAGAGCGAGGACCAGCGAGAGCAGCAACCAGTGAGAGCGAGGGCAAGGATGAGCGAGAGGGAGGACCAGCGAGAGTGAGAGCGAGGGGGAGGACCAGCGAGAGTGAGGACCAGCGAGAGCGAGGGGGAGGACCAGCGAGAGGGAGGATCAGCGAGAGTGAGAGCGAGAGGGAGGACCAGCGAGAGTGAGAGCGAGGGGGAGGACCAGCGAGAATGAGAGCGAGGGGGAGGACCAGCGAGAGCGAGGATCAGCAAGAGTGAGAGCGAGAGGGAGGACCAGCGAGAGGGCGGCCCCGGGTTCCAGCATGTGCAGTCAGGACCACCCCTCACGATGACATATTTTATTATTTTTACCTACAAACGGGGCCAGAGACCAGCCAATCTCTGTCAAGATGACACGATCACTCTCCAGAAAACAAATATGCCAAGTTCACTTCAGGTCAATCCCAACACATATCACGGGCAGTGTGGCATTGTCATCAAAAAAAAGTTTGGCAAACTCCCTGGCAAGACACACCCCTGCTCCAAACTGCTTTCACTCCGTCTCCCTCCCTCCTGCACGCGCCTCCCTCTCACCCCTCCCTGGGTGTGCTGGGGACAGCCGGGCCGCATTATGAAGCTCCGTGCTCCTGGGGGGGCATCACACTTCTGCCACCAAAAACACAGGCCTTAAACGCACGGGGACCCCATCAGCATTTCCTCCGCATCCCGCAGCATTCCCGCTGCCTTCCTGCATGCATACGGGATGCTGTCAGTCCCTCCACCTCGCTGTCATGTAGAGTAACCAGCCGGCCTCCTCCACAGCCCTAACCGACACTTACCAACTCCATTACCTCTCATTATGTACACCAGATGCACGGGGACATACAGATGCAGAAGCACAGAAACCGGCCCAGATAGAAAGCTGGAGCATAACTGGACGGCACCTGACCGCATAAATTATGCAGGAGCACCAATTAAAGGCTAAAAAGGGAGGAATCAGCAAAGGGCCCTCAGTGACGCCGGTAATGGCTGGATCGCTCCCACGTCTCTCCATAAGATGTCCATCATCAAACTGGTGGCGCGAGTTGCACCGGCAATGCCACAGTACATGGAAATGCCATCCCAGAGCTTCAGCTATGAACCCCCCAGTGCTGCCGGGGCGCGAAGGCTGCCGTGCAGAAACAGATCCCTCTCCCAAAGGCCTCTCCACACTGTCTCAGTGACTAAAGGCCCCAAATGGCAGATAGGGTCCACAGCTGAGCAGGCGGTTTTGGGACAGGTGGGAAGGCAGGGCGGCCATCGCCACGGGGCTTCCCTTTGTAGAATGCCCCTGACCCCCCCCCAAAAAAAGCAAAGGATAAGAGGTATTTCCACCTCCAACCCTCCAACATAAAGAGAGAGACTGGATGCCCTGTGTAATATGGAGGAATGACACTCCTTTATTTATCCATTTGCATAGGTACACAGGAATTCTTTTGTTTTCGCACATCTTGCTGTGCTGCGAGAGAGATGGGTGAGAGTGAATCTCGGGGTCTTAGTCCAGGATCAGCCATTGTCCCAGCGCTACATTTTTGGAGTTAAGGGCCTTGCGAGATGAGATTCGAGTCCTTCCTGGCAGAAGCCACACTATGTTCATAACGCTGCTTCCGGCACACACACTAACAAACACAACCAGCAATGACAGCTCCCCGCTCCCCAGACTCAGAGCAGCACAGGGTGCTGCCATTTTGCCCCAGGGCTGTCAAGGAGGGGGAGGGGGGGGGGCGGTGAAATCTGCAGGAATGAAGAATCCCCCCACCACCACCACATTCCTTTTGTTGCGCCGGCTAAAGCAGATCAACAGATTCTGGCCAGGCCCCAAACGGTCATGCATTCGCACATTACAGGAAGGACAAAGAGCAGGCAGGCGGTCCATTATCAACACCACCGGGCTTAATTGCTCTGAACATAAAGAGCGGCTAAACGACCTGTGCCATTGTTAGGCGGCACTAAACGATGCACCGCGGGGACAGAGACCGGCGTGCTTTTGTTTACAGATCCAGTAACTGTCAAAACTCCCGACATAAAAGCAAATTGCACAAGGGGCCCGCCCATAAACATGCACGCCTTATTACATAGGAGCCCTTTTACCCCACAGCGATTCAGCAGCTGAAGCTCATATATCATTTATGGCCAGCTGTGACAAATCAGAGGATATGCGATGGTGAGACCAGCTGTCAATCATAAGGCGGGGCATAATAAAAGCCCTTCTCATTGGTCCGTCCTTTCGGCAGAGGTCACAGACCCTTTCCGCTGCCTAGTGAAAATAAAATAAAATTATCTCCAGCTTCTTTGACAGGGAAAAAGATGAATTGATCTGCCTGCTGATTAAAGTACAATGGCGGTGTGAAATTCACAGAAGCATCGCTCCCCTGCTCTGCCCCATTGAGACAGGCCCCAGTGCCGGCAATGGGATGTCTCGGGCAGAACAAAGACAGGACGGGAGGGGGTCAGTTGGTCCTGGAAGGGTGGGGTGGAGTAAAGGTTTGTTATAACAAGGGCACATCGAAAGAGCCACTTCTGCTATGATACAAACTCATATTTCCAAATCTTTTTCCACAAACACACAACGACATTTCACACCGGGGAAAGCAACGACGAGGGCTGGGTAGAGAATAAACACAGAAAGCGTCCACACATCAATCATGCCTGGATCAGCTGCAAATCAAAGATATTGCGATGGAATATTCAGTCTTTCTCTCTCACAAGGATTTAAGAGCAGGCATGCAAGCCTGGCGCGCATCTCCACTTCAAAGACCAGCAGTACGAATCATCCTTACACGGGTTAATCTGCTATGCAAATACATGCCAACAGCACTGATTTCATCATTGATATGGGATGTTTCAGGTCATACTGGCATCACAGAGGCACCGCATGGTAAGTGTGAGGGAAGATCTGAGGATGCACAGCTATCTAATGCACGCAGGTGTAGGTGTCTGCAAGGCAGGTGACTCCTGCACGTTCTGGTCAGTGCTGGACTGCAGACACAGCAGCACCACAGTCAGCGGTGACAGGAGAATGGAGGAAGAAGCCCAGTCAAATACTTACTAGTAGAGGAGCTCGTTGGCTTCGTGTCTTTCGTAGCGCACCGTCTGACACATAAGCCTATGGAGGAACAACAGGCTGCATTAGTGAAGATCCAGCATGGGACACAGGCAGCAAAACAGAACAGCTAAGATCATTTAAACGTTACAGGAGATTAGGAGGAGGTCACTGCTCCAAGACACAGCTTATCCTTCAGGCAATTTCTTATGAAATCCAGTTTCAATTGCCGTGGCGCATATTATCAGCTGTTCCTGCTTTACAGAGATCACTGAAATGGTAAACAAACCGAAAATCACATACCATTAAAAACAAGCAGGCAGAGAGCAAGCAACAGAATAGACAGGCAGCTGTGGCTTCACAGGACGGCGTCTGAAGCTGCCACTGTCCCCTAGACGAGATTCTTACATAATCGAGTGGAAAGTAAAGCCTCCGAAAGGTCAAGCGTGGGAATGTTCCGGACCCGCAGGTCATGTGATCCCATGCCTTCCTAGACTGTGATCCATATGCATTCGCATGCGGTGCGCTGGGAACGACTACAGAACAAACAGTCGGCGGAGCCCGGCCAGCTGTGTAACCACCTCAGGGACGCAGCATTGTCACCGTGGGGCGTTCCCACATATAATTACAGTAACTTTCTCAACGTTATCCCAACTGATCCCAGTTCAGCTCCGCCTGCTTCAAGGGGAACCGCCCCCTCCATAGCCCCACGCATGCTACCGGGAGCTCAAGAGCTCTTTGACGCCCCCTGGGGGTCAGTATCACGAGCACCGCCTGACCATGGTCCTCGATCCGCTCGGGTGCAGACGCCGCCGATCTGGGCGCTTCCTGTGGTGAGCTCCTGCCTGCGCCAGGGTAATCTTTCGAGAAACCGCGACCCACGCTCTGTGAATTCCTGTGCCCTCGTGGGAGAGCCCCGGGGCGGGGGCTGGTGTCGCTCTGCCAACAGGTCTCCTCTCTGTGGCCCCGGGTTCCTCTGCAGGCACTCTCAGGGGGCCAGGCGGGGCCAGCACCGCTGTATTTGGTAATTTCAGAACGCATCTGTGCACACTGCCCAGAGAAATCTCCGGCGCTCGGAGCAGAGTGGCGACAGAGTGGCATAATTCCACGTTTTACAGGGCTTTATGGTGCCAGAGTCCATTATCCTGAAGTGGGTGAAAACAGCATGGTTGGGAAGAGCGGTGAACCAATCACAGCTCCCGCCCACGTCTCATGCCAAAACATCCCACCAAGGGTTCCCTCGCCCTTGCCATCTTCTAGTTATGGTTCTGTACTTGGAACCATACAGGCTGGGTTGACACCACTTTGCACGACTGGTCAAACGCCAAGACACCAGTCCTCAGCATAAAAGGTCTATATGCCTCCATTTACGTCTCAAGAACACAAGAGTTCCAGCCAGTGGAACTACCAAGTCCAGAACTCCAGAACAGGAATTGCTTCACCTTTTCAGTCTTACAGCCCATAATGGTATTCTAATTAGGCTAAATATGAGTCTGACATTATGAAGAAAAAAAATCAAGTGCCTAGCTCATGGCCTGTTTGGGTTCCTGATTTTGACGGAGGGACCAATCTAGGCCAGTTCTTCTTTGCTGTCACTTGGCATGAATCAGAAAATCCTTATTACTGAACAAAGCCCATGAAGTCAGCGAGCAAAGTGGAACCAGGCCTTGGAAAAGGGAAGCTGACAGCGATGAATGGAGATGGAAGCTCAGCTCTTACCTCAGCTGGTGCTCCCGGAGGTTGGACAGAGCCTCCATTCCATGGAGATACGAGTACACAACTTCCAAATCCTGAAAAATAGCAAAGACACTGCTTAGAAGACATCTCACCACCAAAATGACATTTTCAAAACCAGTGGTTCCCAACCCAGTGTTCGGGGACCCCCAGACAATCCACATTTTTGCTCCCTCCCTGCTCCCTTCCAGACAGTCCATAATTACATCGTCGTTGTGAAGCGACTCCACAAACAGGCAACAAACTCAGGAGAGAAGCCACCAAACTAGGAGACAACAGGCAGATTTTAGAGCAGAAGCGTAGCAGCAAATTCTGTGGGAGTTACTGGTATCTATGCTGTGGCCACCAGAGGAAAACAACCAAATGCACCCAAGAACAGAAGGCATCTTCTTGCTGTTTAAGAAGAGCATCTCCGTGGATGGATGCTGGTCTAACTAGGGGTGGGTGATCTTCCCAAAAAATCACATCATGATCATTCTAACACACAAATCGCAATCCACCATCTAAATTGTGGTCTCCTTTTCCAATTTTGAAATGTATTGTCAAGAATATTCTCGAACAAGTCTAAGGACATATCTATTAGCACCATTTAAAACACACTGCATTAAAGACACTGTTTTCAGAATGGTCTGGATTGTTTTTCAAATACGTCACACAAGAGACCCTGTCATAGAGGCACGTGATATAAAGTCCATTCAGGGCCCCTACTAGCCGCCTTGTAGGACGTCATTCCGTTGGTTTGAGAATGTAGCACGGATCTGCGTTATTACTGGCCGTCCAAGTTTTATATGAAGCTTGGAAACATTAGCAGGAGGACATATAAAAGGTCACGACCTCTATGATTCGCATAAAAAGTAGATTGTTGACGTCTTCAAGATCGATCACGATATAAAATCGTCAGATCGCCCGCCACTACGTCTAACTTCAGAGCAGATACCCCCAGGCGCCAAGGACGGGCTCTGGCCCCACCCTCGAGCCCCCGCATCTCCTGCCACGCTCTGGGAGAACAGAGGCACGTTTTACTCTAAGAATGCTCCAAGGAAACATGCGAAAGCAGATTTAAAGTCATGTCAGCTTTTTATTACACCACTAAAATATTTTTTACTGTGACCCTCCTACCTAGTAGGAGTCTCTTTACAGAAATGAAGGCGATTTGTGTGTTACTTTAAGACCAAATTCAGATTGCCACGCTTTCTCTGTGCCAGACGAGGGGGCTGTCTGCAGCCAGGCCACACAGTGGCGTGGTGCAGCCGGTCTGTCCCTGGCATAGAGTGGGAGAACTGCGGCACGGATTAGAGCCCAACCCAGGCTATGTGGGCATGGCTTAAGGAGAGCGGGCGGCGGGCTTTATTGCGAAAAACGGGCTGTGTGTAAACTCCCTCCCCATCTACCTCTGCCACTTACTAGTGCACATGAGGCAGATGTTTAACGAGAATGAGAGAAGAATGAACCGGGGGGGGGGGCTTCTTTTTCAGTTATTTTCTAAGCCTTCATATCGTCATTCACCTGAAGCACACTGGTGCATTTCAGAAGCTGCAGGAGGCACAAGGTGCCCGGCGTGCACCCCAATGCTATCAGCCTACACACATTTCTATCATGTGCAGGAAACACAGAGAGCTTCCCAAACGCATTAAAAACGGCATTATCCCACCTAGTGTTGGCTCAACACTCCATACTCTGGCCTGCACTGCCTCCTGCTGTCAGCATTGAGTACTTCCAGCTGAGCATCACTGATTCACGGGCACAGCAGGCCCCTAGCCGTGAGCTCTGCCTAAACCCCAACACGATGACAGCTAAGAGACTCCAGGACGCCAGGGCGAACCTATCCAGCAACTAGGGGGCAGTAAATGCAGGAAGTGGAGGATTCAAGGAGCTGGGCAGCTCAGCCAAGCCGGGAGGACTGGACACGGGGTCCAGCTGCAGCCGCGAGATCAGGGAGCAGCACAGACTGTCCCGGAAAACCGGACACGACCCATTGGTTCAATGCATAGCATCATTCACTGCCCATTTGCACACTCGCATGTGTGACTGTATTTTGCATTTGTCTGCCTTATGTCCACTTCTCAGTGTGTCATGTTTAAATGTCTTGCCTATTTATATTGTATTCATTACAGTTTTTTCACACTATGACCAACAAGACAGAATTTTCATCTCAGCGTGACCCTTGGATCATGCAGCTGAAGATGCCAAAGACAGGCCGACTTTGATAGCGCTGGCTACGTATCCAACATTCCTGCCTTAACTAAGGCCAACATTGACGGCCATTCTTTGGTGACTGGCACCTCCTTCAACTGACCACTAGGTGTCTCATAGATCCACTCCACGTTCACAGAGGCAGCCCTTAACGAGGGTCTTGGCAGCAGCAACTTTCCAGCCACAGACTCAGCCTGACACTGCCAACATTACGTAAACCAGAAGTACCCCCACCCACCCAAAGTGGGAGCAGCTCTGCGTTCAGCATGGAAGGAATGTGAGGGACCCTCATTCTTCTGGGTCTCACACATCTTGTGAAAAGTGGGGGTTACACTGTAACAGCACCGCGTCTGCGATTCAACTCATCCGACGAGGGACGGCGGCGCTGGCAGCGCGGGTCAGAGGATTCGAAGAATACCACCGCTGGCAGATGACGCAAACTCATTCCTTCCCTAGATTCACGGTGGTCCCGGGGCTTAGGGTGGCTCAAAATCAGAGCATATTCCCAGCACTCGCGGTGGAAAGGAGAGCGTTGAGTGAATGATGACTGCTCGAGCGCCACGAGGAATCCACGACCCCCATGTAGCGAGAACATCTGACAGCTCTGCTCAGAGTCAGCAGGCCAGACATGAGAGTCTCATGAGGGAAGGAGCCACCGGGGCTGCCTGTGAGGAAGTCAGGGACCGTGCTTTCGGGCTGTGACCTTACAAACTGACAGGCCTATGCTGTGATAACCAGCACACTCCAGAAGGTCATCGGTTCAAATCTCGGTGGCAGAGTAATGTCACCACTGGGCCCCTGAGCGAGACCCTTAACCCCCGACTGCTCCAGGGACTATCTGACCCTGCTGTCTCAAATGTACATCAACTTGGATAAAAGTGCCTGCTGAATAAGTAAATGTAACGTAAAGACTCCTCATCCAAAGGGACTGTGAGAATCAGCTCGGGACTCTTTAGAGAGATCACACTGTCAGTTTGGCCAGACCCAAATCACACCGAAAACCTGGACGCGAATGACAGACGTCACGAAGCCATTTCAGTGTGCGAGTCAGCAAGGAAAAATGAGAAGACCACAGTCGTATAACCGAGTAAAACTAGCGGCCGTGCGCTCGCGTTGACTCAGTCAGAGGCTGTAAATGCAGCCAGCGAATTACAGCCAGGGAAATTAGAGGTCTCATGAAACAAAGTAGGCTTACAAGGTCTCTGCTTGCGGCTTTTGTCCGAGTTTACGTGAAATGAAAAGCATGGAGGAGGACCCACATTTTCGACTCCATCCACAACTGCTTGATAGACCGATCTGTTAATATGTATCTGCATGGTACAGTTTACCATTAACCCACTGGGGCTGTTTCACTTAAGTGACAACCCTGTCAAGCTTGGTCCCAGAGCGTCAGTTCCCAATGAGCTCCTGCAGGTGGCAGTACTGCCCACGACTTCAAGGGTTACGGGGGGTGGAACATGATGGGTCACAAGCTACCCCCCTGCTCTATCAGTCTACAAACAAGAACAATAAATAGGAAAAACTTTAATGCCAGCGACACACAAACATAAACGCGGGTTAGTGGTAGCGGGATCACATTAACATGCTTTTCCGTTTACAGAGTCCACGCATGAAAGCATAATTTGAAACAGCGAAGCTTTAATGCACCAGCCCTGTCCAGTGCAGTTCCCACACACTAAACACACCCTAGAGCATCACACAGACTCCTTACCCTTGGAGAGAATGCTTTCACATGACCGCTTTACTCCTTATTTACACAGTCATTAGTTTTTCCCAAGCTGAGCTCTGACGCTCAACAAGGATGACGTCTGGGCTAGCGGGGCCGGAAAACGGGCTGACCCACAGCAAGTGGAAGACGACCAGGCCCCGCTTTGGGCCTCGGGGTGTCCAACGGCGGTGTTTGCCCACATCCATTTCACACGGGGCCCCTGAGGTTTGCTCCCCCGCCCGCTGGTCAAAAATAGTCACTACTCTAAATCAATGCATACCAGAGTTTAGGAGATGTGGAAGCAGCATGTTCTGCTAACCAGCTAGCTAGCTATGATCTACTAACTATGCTCTCTGGTTAACGTTCACATTATACACAACCGTGAAGTGATCTTATCCCAGTAGTGAGACGAGAAACAAATAAAATCAAAGATAGGAAGTCTCTGACAGAACATTTACCTAAGCTGACCAGTTTCTTAACCACAAGCAATGAGACACCTGATAAGAATGCAGGAGACTGCAGGGAGGAGGGGCACACTGACACATGCACCGGCCATTTCAGCGGCGGTACCAAGATGCAGCTCGGCCAGGCGGGACACGCCACAGGGCAGGGTCACTATCCGCCCGCCGCTGTCACACCCCCACACGGCCAGCCCCCAGGGGTGCCCGCCTCCTGCTCTGCCTCCAGGAGGGCGTGGTCTCTGCAGTGCTGACCGCCTGGCTCTATAGTTTGTGTAGGGGAGAGAGGGTACAGCCAGGGTCCGGGCCCGGGGCGATTTTCCTGAAGTCAAGCTCATCTGCAAGCAAAACGGCTCTGCAAATCAAAAACGTCAAACAGCCCCTTCAAAAGGGACATCCCTTTAATTAGGACAAAGGCTCCAACATCCCTTTAATTGCTGACAATTAACACTCCGGCTAACACTCCGCTGCCCGCCCACCCCCAGCTCCGAGGGCGTGGCCTTCATGCGGGGGAGACGTGTGCTGCGTTCAACAGGTTCACAGGCAGCATAACACAACGTGCGGAATCACACGGCCCCCAGAGATCCTGGGCTTATTTTCCGAAAACGGCGGGCATCGCCACCTTAGGGGTGACACGCTCGCTGTACTTGGACACTGCAGTGGAAATTTTAGCTGATATCAATAAATTTTTGTATAATATTACTGATAACTGATCTGCAGTGAAACTGATGGCAGTTATGGACATGGGGAATGTGTGTAGCAACCCCAACATGTAACGCAGGCAGTGAGACGTCAGTGGCGCCGACTTGGGAGACTGTAGTGAGGTTCTAGGTGATGAATGAGCCGACAAAATTCCTCGTCCTTCACTGTGGAAAATGGCCGACTGTCCAATCCGATCATCTCCATTATTTTACTAGTTCTGTCTTTACCTCTAATGCTGCTGACTCTGAATATTGACTAAATATTGCGCAGCAATATCATCCAAGAATGATACATTGGACCGATACTGATATCTTAACTGATATGTTACACATCTCTAGTTCAATATTTGAACGTTGAAGCCAAATTAGTGTCTCAGGTTGACCGGAGCAGAACACCATCAGGCCACATCTGAGCGCAGCAGGCTGGGAGTCGCATCATGGGCGACGTTCATGGGTGAAGAATTACTGTGCGGATTATATGCAATGACCAGCTCCAGCGCTTACAGAGCCATCTACTTATGCGGGGACGAAGTTCAGCACCCTTCAGGTAAAGCCTGAGCCATCTGTCAGGCACAGGGGTGCGTGCCAGGCTCTGAGGACAGGTTCACATGTGCACGTCCTCGGAGGATATCTTTAACCCGGTGTCCAGTCCGGAGCACTTAGCAGAGCACTGGCACATCAAAGGCTTCTCCAAGGTCAAAGGACAGCCTATGGGGCCTTCAGCTGTGCTTGGGGGGTGCAGCTGGCCAAAAAGCTCTTTTTTTTAAATGGGGAAAAAATCCATATGCACATATAAATTTAAGGGATCAGTGTGTAGCACTATGCACTAACACTCTGTGTTCTCTGTGGCGGGAGGGCAGGTTCTCCCCACGTCAGTTCCATGGATTACTCCCATCCAGTATGTCCTCTGAGAGGCCTGACACCACCATGATACACACTGGGGTAGGCCATTAAAGCAGGGTGAATGAATTTATTTTTCATGTAAATAGGACTGTAAATACAAGGCACTTGTCACCGTCCGCAGGTTTTCAGCCCCTCCCCTCCCCGGTGGCAGTTCCCTCTCCTAAATGACCGCGATACCTGCTAAAATCTGCTTGAGCGAGCTTGTTTCCATCATGGCCGCCAAAGCGCCACAGGCAGCCAAGTTGGCCCATTCAGCGAATGCCCAACTACATTAGCGCAGCTACACGCCGACCTGCCGCGACACGGCCATCCGGGCGGAACGTCTCCCCCGGCCCCCATGTTCACGGGCATGGAGCGTGAACCGTGCGCCTGGCAGGGGTAACTGGAAAAAAAAATGAAAAATCAGGCGACGCCCGCAGAGGCCGACTGGCAGGCCTAGAGGGCGCCAGACTCATCATGCATACAAAGCTGGAATTGTTGGAACTCCCTCACACAGGGTGCAGCAGGAGAAATGTGCAGCTGTCACAGATTAAAGGGTTAAGAAAGAAGCCACCAAGCGAGTGGCTCTATTTACACGGTAAAACATAAATGCATACAGATCTTCACAAAGAGGGCTCTGTTGGAAACCCGCGGGCTCTCGTATGACAGGCAGGGCACAGGAGGCTCACCGGTGACTACAGCTACACAGGAGGACCCCACCCAGGGCCTACGGGGAACCACATTCATAAAACCCAGACGAGTGTGGTGAGTCTGGGTCTATTTAGAGGGTCAGTTTCATGGAGGGGGGACGGGGAGACCCCGAGGAGAGCTTTCCTGGGCGTGTGACGAGGGTCTTTCTTTGTGCTGGAGAGGCTTCAGCTATTTGCTGCTCTTCGACCCCAATCCGTGTTTCCTGCTCTAGAACATTTGCATATTGATGGCCTGGTATCAGGAACTGCACTCCAAGCGCCTTATTTCACAGAAAGAGTCACTGTGGCAGATACTTCCTGCCTGATCCCACCGGCATAAGCAGCTCTGCTAATGAACGCGCCATGTGACCGCGGTAACGGGGGGCCGTCCGCCAGCGTGACCACTCGGCCGCTGCATGGCGTCTCTTCATTGCCACATGGTGAGGTTTTCGCAGGAAGTGTGGGATGGAGTCAGTGGTCCCTACATGCCCAAAGCTATGATTACACCAGAAAGTAAAGGGAGCTGATAGTTTCCAGAGCAAATGCAAGTCCGGCCTCAACACAGCTGCCCCCACTCCCAAAGTGCCCCCCTCCTGTGATGAGAGCAGCTCAAGTAACAATGCAAAAAAAAAAAATGTTTTTCCTTTTTAGATATGCAAATTTAATAAAACATTACACACACATATTCGGAATGCTATTATTAGAATCTTTTTTAGAATGTAGTGATTAATTGTCATTGTTGACACACAACAACGAAATGTGTCCTTTGCATTTAACCCATATGTGACAACGTGACATAGCAGGGGGCAGCTAATTCAGCGCCCGGGGAGCAGTGCTTGGGGGCGGTACTTTGCTCAGGGTACCTCAGTGGTGCCTTGCGGGTCGGGGATTCGAACCTGCAATCTTTCAAATACAAGTGCGCGTCCCTAACCATGAAGCCACCACTGCCCAGGGTTAAACGGTACGGCACAGATATTCCTGTCCCTCAGTACTGCCATACCCCAGCAGGGAGGCGCAGCTCTACTCCCGCTGCTGATCTACGGCATGCCTGGTGTGCTGAATCCCTGTCTTCCAGTAATCATCAGAAAGGTGCAGTCTGGTGTGTGTGGTGATTCCCGGTGTGGCCTGAGTGATGATCTGCTAATGGTCTGATGAGGGACCATTATACACACAACCCCCCCCAGCCCCCCCACAAGAAAGCAAACACCGCCACCACACAGAACAAATCCTACAGGAGGCGGGAGTGTCCAAGCCCCGCCCTTAACCTGAAACACACAAATCAAGTATCACATGAACCCTAATAATTTGTACAGCAAATTGAATTACTATAAAATCCACGACCTGCCTTTTATCTCCTAATCTACGTAAACCATCAAACTACTTGTTGGTGCTCTGCTCTGAGACCCCAGAATGACGATTAAGTGAGCATGTTCGGGAAAAACCACGTCCTTAAATTCACTTTGAATAAAAGGAGGAGGACGCTTTTACGTTTCAGTGAGGTCAGCAGCCAGTAAGCCGAGCGGCAGGGCAACGCAGGCACGGACGGGCCGGCGGGGGGGAGCGGGCACGGACGGGCCGGCGGGGGGGAGCTGGCACGGACCGGCCGGCGGGGGGGAGCTGGCACCCGGCTGTGCTGCACATCCATGGCAGCGAGCATGTTCCAGCCAGATGGTGCGATCCGCGCTGCGTGAAACCCTCCGCATGACACCGCGGCCCTCCAGCCACATGCCATTATCAGGCTTCACAAGGTTCCACTTTCCCACCCAGGACAGTGTAAACCCTAAAGGAGAACAGCGGGGGGACAGCCATTATTTCTGAACAATTCTTCAGTGTATCCACTATCAGTTTCAGGGGTCGCTACAGGCACAGATGTGTCCGCTTACGGCCTGGGCCGCTGAGGGCTCCGAGCTCCTTGAGAGAGGGCAGCCGCCATAAATCAAGGAAGCCACAAAAAAGAAAGAAAACAATCACGAGTCCCTGAAAGCCATCCACTCCGCAAGGCCACATTTTTATTCATATTATAATAATAACATATTTTATTCCATACTGTGGAGGAAATGCCTTGGTGATATTGGCAGGAACTGAACAACCATATTATGTAGTCTTTTTGCACAAGAATGCAGTAAATGCCAAATGCTTCACTGATGACGCCTTGATGTCGTCCAGCATGTAATTCCTGGACACCCCCCCCGCTTCACCCAGTCACTTTTGTTTTTTTTTTTTTAATTTGCTGCAAGCGACGCCTCCAATTACAGGAAACTCTGGGAATAATCAGCGGGGGTGTGCGGGCGACGCGGCCACTTCTATGAGGGGGGGCAGCTTGTCAGCTAATGGGGCTCTTTTCAGGGCAGAAAGTCTCCAGGACGGTCTGAGGGGCTGCACACCCTGTTACACAAACCACTAAAAAGGAAAATAAGTCAAACACTATCTGACATTTTTACAGGTGCACCGGAAGGCGTCTTTTTCGCATTGTACCTGGGGTCCAAGTGCAGGGTCAGCCGTCCATCCAGCACCCCAGCGGGGGGGGCTTAAGGCTCTTACCCAAGGAGATATGGCTGTTCTGCTGAGCACAGGATTCAAACCAGCGACCTTGTGATCACAGGGACAGAGGATTAACCCAGTGAGCCACACAACACCCCCTTATGAATCCCCTTATTGTCAGACGTGCAGAGACACGAGAGGGACAGTGTGTCGCCGTTTATGTGCTCCATAATTGTGATTTAATCATTACAGCACTCAGGAATGTTTCCGACCACCACAGAGAGACACTCCTCAACCGCAAATACATAGAGTTGGCTGCTTGACAGAACACTAAGCAGATCACTATATTTTTAAAGTTATCAAAAGTACATACATAAAAATATCAAAAACAATAAACAGCCTCCTGACGAGCACAGCAGACAAGCTGACTCACAGATAAACCTCTACTGTCTGGCATTTTCACCTCGTCTCACCGCAGATAAACACATCAAAAGAACGTGTAATTACGTTATATTAATCTGTTACATTTACCGGCTCAGGCGAAGATGTGACAAGCCCCGTCACCCTGACAGCCAGCGTTAAACACAGGTTTAAACCTCATGTTTCTCTGGGTCCCAAGCTGCATGTTCCAGTGCGAGTCTGCCGGCCTGTTCTTGTAGGGATCCTAGCACGGCTGGCTGGGTTATGAAAGGCAGGTCCGGGGATACAAAGACAAAAGATTCCTTCCCCAAAGGACCAGCCCTGGTCACGGAGGGGGGGAGGATGATATGACAAATTTTATTCTCAGTACGATCTGCACATCTTTTCAGTCTCACAAAGTCGACATCTCCAGAAAACAGCTTGATGCAGTCTTTCAACACAAAGCCGACAGTGTTAAACTATTTAGCAGGCAAGTACAAAGCCATGAAAGAGTAAAACCGCACACTCTGTAACTCTACCCTGAGAAAGAAGTAAAAGAAAAAGATGCACAACCAGCAGGTGGCGTGATGGTCAACATCATCGACAGCAATGGTAAAGCCAGGCAAGCAGCAATGTGAGCAAACGGGTAAGAAAGACTTCTCTACCCTTTTTAACCTTTATACAAAAGTCGGAAGTTCAAGAAAAATAGCAAATTTAATTAGATGTTTCATTCAGATGAATTCTACTGGATGGAACTGAACCTCAACCTCAAGATGGGTGCCATTACAAGAGGAAACTACTATATAGAAACACATGGGGGCGCTATATGAGCCTCATGCGCCCCGGAGATCTCATTACCAATGGGCATGAAGCCGTTTGTGTAACGCCAGAGCGATGACGCAGTTTCTCTGAAGAGTGCAGCATCTGCAAACGGTGAATCAAAGCCTGCAGATCCCTGCACAAAGCGTGCAATACTGATCACTACCTTATGTTCACTTGCTCAACTGACCTTTTCAATTGAGAGACATATTTCACATATGGACAAAAAAAATTAGTCACAGAGGTAGGGAGAGGGGGCTCAAGGACTTTTCTCTAGGGACATCAAGCTTCAGAAAGCGGCCCTATTGTTAAGTTCCATTCACCCACTGCACCAAATCTATTGTTCTGTTTCTCCTATGAAAGCAGCACCTAGCAGGCCGAGAACGCCATTTCCCTCAAAGCTGCTGTTCTGCTGTGTGTACTTCCTGGAGAAGGGAGCATTACCATCAATCAGGTTAGTGCCCGTCACACGCTCCCATATCTCAATGCTAGCTCAGCCCTTCTTGTCACAACAGCAAAAGAAGAGTCTCTGAAAAGAAAATGTCACGTTACCAGCCCAGAAAATGCAAGCACAACACACACATGGTCTTTAAATAATTGAGGTGCTCTCACTGCAAAGAAACGTTTGATGCATTATCCAGCGATATAAAGTGCTGAATCACATGGATTTCCCCACTGGTCCATTTAAAAGAAGTCAAGTAAAACACAAATGCAGATTTTAATGATGCATTTTATTCCAAATCTGAAAATTACAGGCTATCGGAAAAACCGAATGGGTGTCACATGACCTTAGATCCTCCGAAACGGGCAGCTTTCAAAGTATACAAAAGGACACCTTGGCAAACTGGATTTAGGATCATTTACACCAAGCAATCCACTCTGAAAAGCGTGTGCAGGGATCGATCCGCAGAACCCCTTGAAAGACGGAGGATGGTGCACCGTCAGGAGGCCACAGGGCGGAATCGCGCTGACGCTACCCTCCTTTGTTAACCTAATGAGCCCCCAGCCAAACACGCCCACCCAAATCAATGTGGGGGCCCGTTATGAAACCTCCAGGATCAGCATTACTGTCTGTAATGTCTTAAAAGAGGAGGGAGTCCACCTGCACTCCATTAAGTGGCTCCACCGCCTCACATCAAGCTCCAGGGACGTCAAACTCCTTCAAACCTTTCAGGGGGGTTGCTCCATCCGTCTTCTTTTCCACGACCCCCTTAATATCACGCCGGGCCAGCAGGTAGTCCCACTGTTAAGAATTCATGCTTTTAACCCCAAGGCTGCCAGCTTCGGGTCCTAGTGAGGGGCCCGGCTGCAGCGCTGGGAGCAAAGACCTGAATGCTACGCTAAGGACATCCAGATGTTTCCAAGGATAAAAAAGCTGCCAGCTAAGCACAGAAAGAACAACAATCGGGGGAGCACTTGCTCTTTTAACACAAATATTTGATCGAGGCAGAGCTGAGAGGTTAAGAGATGAAACAGAGTCACCTGACCTGCAGCGGTGACTCACGCGGCATGTAACCATATCCCGCGCCTGACCTGCGCCGCTAGTTGCGTGCATTTCTGTGGCATTCCAGCGAGATGGCGTCGAAGCCGACCTTGCAGGCAAACCTGAAAGCAAGAGCAGGCGCGCAAGGCACGGGCTATCCGGGGACACTCCCATCATAGTAAATCGCAGGGCACGGGCTATCGGGGGACACTCCCATCATAGTAAATCGCAGGGCACGGGCTATCGGGGGACACTCCCATCATAGTAAATCGCAGGGCACGGGCTATCGGAGGACACGCCGGCAATTCCTGCAGTCAGGCATGCACAGTCCCCGCCATCGACGCCTGCTAAAAAACCCACACTGCGTCCGGTGACATGCGGTTTATACCGGTCTATCTAGGCTGCAGAATGTCACCTTGGCCCCTAGCCAGCAGTGGGATGGCAGTACCATCGTTTTCTTGTAAAAAGGTGCACGACACTTGCATATTAATATGTGTACATTTGAAATGGCCGTGCTCCAAACCGCAAGGTGGCCGAGAACCGTGATGTGACTAGCAGTTCCTGTAAGATGCCTTCCTCAAACAAACATTCAGGCTGCAGCTGCCAAAACGCGAGAGTAATCCCGACCTCTGGCAGTACTACATGCAGGACAAGTCACTAGGGGCTTGAGACTTCACAAGAGACCGACATGTCATGGTCTGAAAATGACAACAACCTCGAGAGCTGGGGTCATTCGCCCTATACGAGGCGTCATGATGATACTGGGACCTTAAACATACATTCCTAACCTTCCTTTCCTCACCTTGCCCATCTACGAGGCCCATTTCTCTGCCAGTGTGACCAATAAATGCATCTATAATTCATCCATCTCTGGCATCTCATTCCATTCTCAATAATGCTCAAACAATGGAGGCGAGCCGCATTCCTGCATTACAGGCTAAAATTAAGCACATACGCACTTTTGATGCGCATTCTCCCATACCGGCCCTTTCATCTGGCAATTTCGGTTGTCAGGCACAAAGCCGGAGACCAAGCAGGAGGGGCAGGAGACCTCCTTCCGTTTCCAGCCATGTTAACTTTCAGCTGTAATACGTGGGAGGCCACGTGGGCTTCTGTCAAGGGAAAAATGGCTTCCTGGACGGTGCCAGGGGAAGCCAGTTCATAAACAGAGTGCTGCAAACAAACATCACAGCTCGCTCCACTCAGTAAAAGGCAACACAAAGAAAATAACCCACAAAAGTTAAAAGAAGTTTGAATCTTCAGACTATTCACCCTGGCCTTTTTGATGAAGTGATCTCATTCATCCTGCGAACACACTACTCCGCTCTTGGGTCTTTTGTTCCAGTCACGGGTCTTTTAAAACAGGGTGCTATTTCAGGGAAGCCGTACTGAAGACACTATTCTTCCAAAAACCCCAGTGTGCGGTCTTTTGGTTTCAAAGGCAGAAAGAGACTGTGTTTGAATGGTGCCGGCAGTATTCCGGTGATGCTATGCGGAGCGTGATGAGAAAAAGGTCTCCAGCTCTCCGCGCATGCAGACGCGTTTCACCGTCCAGAGAACAATTAGCCCGTTAAGCAGCACAACAGGACGGATGGGAGATGGTCCCATCGATGAAAAGGCCAGCATGCATACATTTAATTTTTGTGGATTATATACTCTGGCTGCATGATATTGGAAAAAATTTCAAATATTGTGATGCGTTTTTTATGCAGCAAATATTGCATTATTTATAAAGCAAAAATAGCAGTTGAAAATGTACCTAAAACAAACTATAGCCAAACAGAACTTGCCGATTCAGACTGTCCCCCACATCAATTTTTTTAAATTTAAGTAAACGTATAAAATTTCATACAGCTGTAGGCCTGTCAAAATACTATATTCCGCAGTATAATGGCCAGATGGTAGAACTGTATGAAAATAAATTAAAGTACTTGACATGAGTGATAAAAATGAAAATAGCCCCACAAGCAACCGAAAGTGCTGGGAAATTCACATGCGGCGATAACAGTGCCTCACAGGTTTAGCCTCGAGCAAAGGAGACTAAGGGGGGGACATGATCCAGGTATATAAAACTCGAACAGGTTGGGATGCTGTTCAGCTAAATTTCAATATTAGTTTAAATACCAAAACTCGTGGCCATAAGCGGAAATTAGTGGGAGAACATTTTAAAATGAACTTGAGGAAGTACTTCTTTACACAGCGTGTAGTTGGAGTATGGAATAGTCTTCCTGCTAGTGTAGCGCGAGCTAAAACCCGGGGTTCCTTTAAATCAGAGCTAGATAAGATTTTAACAACTCTGAGCTATTAGTTAAGTTCTCCCCAAACGAGCTTGAAGGGCCGAATGGCCTCCTCTCGTTTGTAAATTTTTTATGTTCTTGTGCATGCAGGCATCCCCAGCCTTTCCACTTCCTCACAGCAGCCTGCTCCTCCAGCTTCTAACTCCACACTGAATCACTGCCCTTGATACACACCACAGCTGACGTCACATGCAGTGCAGGAGTTCCACCTAAATTCCTCCTGCAGCCAAACCCATGCGACGGCAGGTCGCGCGCGGTGCCCGGGCGACGGCCACTTTAACGTGCACATCACTATGGCGTCAGACAGTTGTGAAGAACCTGCGGAATCTGTGACATGGCGCTCACAACACTGAAGGAATGCTGATGTCAGATGACACAAGCATTGCACGTGCTTGGTACATTCAGTGTGGACTCTCCCCTGACAGCATGACGTCGTCTACGTTTCCAGCCATGCCCACCCAGTAGAGCAGACAGCAAGGACCAGCATAACAAGACGAGCAGCAAGATAAGGGATGCAAGCCAGCCACAGATGATATTTCAGTCAGTTTTATCACTCAATAAATAGCAGAAACTGAAGGTACATCCCGTTTCAGGCAAATATCCCAGCAGGTACTCAAGTGACCATGAAAATTTCCCCAAATCTGTAGTCGCAGTCCAAAGAATCAGGCAGCGATCGTTGATTTTGGAACAGCTACGGTTTGCAGCTGTTATTCCCAGGTTATGACGAGGACCAACAATAACAGTGAACTTTCTGCACTAAAATGTGCAGCATGGCCTTTCACTGGCCCACGCCTGACCGCGCAGAGATGTTTGTATTGGTCGCTATACTCTCTGTAGGGCTTTTCATTCAGATATGATCTATTGTTTATTTCAGGAACATAAGAATGTATGCACTGGGAATTCACAGCAGATATTTCACAGATCTGCAGAAAGTTCAAGAGTTTACTTACTTATAACAAATGCTGTAAATCTGCAGTTTAGGTTTCACTGAATACTACAGGAATACAATGTAAATACAGGAGTCCAGAGTATACCTAGGGATGATATAATGGGCTTTTTATACTCCGCCAGGACAGCACTTATGTATTTATCAGTTACATTTGAAATTGCACAGTAGTGCATGGTGACAGAAGGCAGACCTTGGCCCTTCAAGGTTTGGCTTTGTTGAGGCAGAGGTGGAGACGCAAAATATATCAGAATCAGGCCCATGTATCAATCTTGGTTGATATTGCCCGTCAATATTTAGACTTCAGTCAATATTCAGAATCAGGAACATCAGAGGTAAAGATATAACTAGTAAAATAACCGAGATGATCCCATTGGACAATCAGCCATTTTCTGTAGTGAAGGACGAGGGATTTTGTCGGCTCATTCATCACCTAGAACCTCACTACAGTCTCCCAAGTCTGCGCCGCTTTGCTGACGTCTCACTGCCTGCGTTACATGATGTGGTTGCTACACATATTCATGGGATCTTAAGAATTGGTACCTGACTGACATCAGTTCTCCTGCATATCTTTGGAGCTCAGAGGTTACCTGGTTATCAGCGTCTGTAATGTTAGACAGAAATACATCGGTCTCGACCAAAATTTCCATACTAGCACACTACTAGGCAGAGGCGGCAACACCATATGCATGTACAAGACCAGGTAGCTGACAGAGCACAGACACCTCGCACGTGTGGATGCACAGCTAGTGCACGATCTGCCATCACCTTGCATTTTCACAGAAAATTAAATCCAAGGTGAGATCACACTAATTACAGAGCACTGATGAGGCCCTGAATCAATCAAGGTGGCAGCAGATTCTTCCAAGAAGAGCAAATAAAAATGCACTTTGGGTTGAAAAGGAAGAAATTAACTGCACTGGTGCACTGTATCACCAGGGTACTGACACAATGACAGCGCTGGCAAATAAAAGACCGAGCTCCCAACGTAATGAATTACAGATATTCTAGACCAAATGGAAAGAGGTGCGGCAGAGGGAGATTGTTCTTGGACGAAAGACTACATAAGTACTAGCAAGACCACCAGGGAGGCTGGGATGTCCGAGACGTCCTTTGGCTTTGGACTTTCACTGCCTGCTGATGACAGTTTAAGGGAGGGAGATTTGGAGCCTTTGCCAAATAGGTTGGGCTTCTTGTTTAAAGCGGCTGTCTGAATGCTTTTTGAAAATAACATTTCAGCTGCACAGACACCCTATTCCGCAATTTTGATTTGCAAATCTAAGGACACAAAGGCTAAAGAACCTCTTTGATCAATTTGCATGAGATTCACTGCACTTGCTGGCAGGACATACAGCTGGTCTCAACAGCAGGACTTTTAACTCCATGACTGAAGATAAACTCTCAGAAAACAATTTTGATATATACACTCACTGGCCACTTTATTAGCTACACCTGTTCAACCGGTCATTGAAGCAAATATCAGCCAATCATATGCCAACAGCACAAAGTATAAAATCATGCAGATACAGGTCATACAGGTTCGGGATCTTAAGTCAATGTTCACATCAAACACCAGACTGGGGATGACAGGTGATTTAAGTGGCTTTGAATGCGGCATGGTTCTTGGTGCCATGCGGGCTGGAATGAGTATTTCAGAAACTGCTGATCTACTGGGATTTTCAGAAACAACCAT
>JAODLD010000016.1:4503182-4516516 GCA_026781065.1 Mormyrops boulengeri
CAAAGGGGGAGCCCATCCTCCAGGGGGCAGCAGAGGAAGCCCTAACCCTAACCAGACCCAAAGGGGGAGCCCATCTTCCAGGGGGCAGCAGAGGAAGCCCTGACCCTAACCAAACTCAAGGGGGGAGCCCATCCTCCAGGGGGCAGCAGAGGAAGCCCTGACCCTAACCAGACTCAAAGGGGGAGCCCATCCTCCAGGGGGCAGCAGACGAAGCCCTAACCCTCCGTTATTATGCTCACATGCAGCCCCCCACCGTGGCACTCACCAAGGAAGATGGCAATGGAGTAGACCTGAGCCTCAGTGCTTTCTGGCTGCTCTGAATGCAGGGGAAAGCACACACCGTTAGTGCCGTAGAAGTTCCGGAAGAAGTGCTTGCCCGCCAGCGGCGTGAAGGCAATGGCGAAGCCCAGGATCCAGATGAGGACGAGGATGCTCACCGTCCGCCCCCGGCCCGGGGCGAGGTAACGGAACGGGTAGACGATGCAGATGTGCTTCTCCAGGGTCAGGTAGGTAAGGAGAAGGACAGAGACCTCGGTGGACAGCATAGCCAGCGAGCCAACCGCCTGGCACTGCAGGCTGTCCATCCAGGCCTGGGCGTGCCGATTGTACTCGCCCCGGAACTTAATATCGTATGCACCAATCACAAACAGGTACACACCCATCAAGCCATCAGCACCTAGACAGCAAAGCGGACGCGTTCGCAGGATGGCCAACTCTGTCATAGTCTCTCTGTATCAAAACGTTACATGGGATTTGCAACAAAAACTCACTATATCTGCCTCTTCTGGCTGAATTTATTAATTTATTTCTGTCGCTCAAACACAATCTTGGAGCCCAGGGGTTATGAAACTGTAGGTTAATCCGGACCCAACCAATAATTCACCTTATGCATCAGTATGGCTAATGTAAAAAGGCTTGACGTGGTTTGAACTACAAAAATACAATGCAGAACCACCCAACTTCAGACACACATAACACGTCATAACCCCCCCCCCCTTCCCCGCCCCATGAAATGCAGTCAAAACAATCGGCGAGCGTTAAATCAGTCTTTATGTTGAGTTCTCATTGTTGATATATATGCTGATGTTTCTATAGAAAATCATTAATTCATTAAAGTTCCAGACCTCTGACATTTGAGAACCCCTGATATAGACCATTGATGATGCAAGTAATATGATGCAAGTATGTTATATTTTCCAATCAGGAGCATCAGGAATCCTGCCTGGGATGTTGTTTATATTTGATAAGCTTAGAATAAAGCATTTATATTATGATTTGGTTTTCTTACATTTGAGTATTTCCTTGAATTTTGCATACAATTCTATAGGAGTCTATGGGCAACCAGGAAAAACACAATATCAATGAATATAAATTGTATGTGCGTGACCTGACAAAATGATTCATATTTCGAAAATACGGCAATAAATAAAGCAATGAATAAACAAGGCGATGAGCAGGGCGACTTACAGCAAAGGGATATGATACAGAGGGCATGTAGCTTATTCTCGGATCGTATGTACGACCGCATGCAGATGACGAAGACGTTGCCGAAGCAGGTGACGCAGGACACGACCCAGACAAACAGCCGCAGCACGATGTTGGCCAGCAGGTCTTCAAAGGAGGAGATGCCGTCCGTGTTGGGCTTGCAGCTTCGGACGTGAGGGGCGTAACCACAGTACTGGAACTTCTTAAAATATCTGAAGCAGGTTGGAGGCGTAGTCTGAGTTTGACTGTGTAAGAATAGGCACTTAAAAATTCTCAGGCTATACAGGGTTCACTGCCTTAAGCAAAGACCAGTACACCCCCCGGTAATCACAAAATCCACTGGCTTTTAATAATTAAAGCCCTAATCAAATATGGAGCCTGATAAATTAGCATATTTGATTTATAATTATGCAAAACACTTTTAGCAGACAAATTTTAGAAAATAGGTTGTAGGAAAAAAAATCGATGAAATCAAACATTAATAAGCAGATTTTGGCTATATCTTTTTATTAGTACATTACGATAATATAGTACTCTATATCTCTTCTTACATTCATTATATAATTCTGTCACCAAAAGAAGGCAAATATTAAAGAAATGCTCACATGTGAGTCAGACTTTTCAGAGGTTCAAACATTCTTCTCTGAATATTCCCAATCTCTACCCCTTCTATGCTCCTAGGAATCGTGAGAGCACATTTTATCCGGGACTCAGTCCCATTAAAGTCAGAAACGTCGACTTCAATCACTTATTCATCTGTACTGGAGTTCTACGTAAAACTGTCAATGTAAAAAGTCATCAGCTTACAACGGAATTTCTGACCAATGAATAAGGGTATATTCACATTTTGTAAAATTGTTAATTTTACATTTTACTTTATGATACGCTGACCGCTAAAAGTTAATAATAGAAAAACATGACTTACAGAGATTTCAGCTGCTTCAGGTTAGCAAAGAGGTCCAGTTGTAACTCGACGGTGGGGTTGTATGAAATGTTTCTAGGCAAGATAAGCACAAAAAAACTGACCAACAGCTGTGACTCTGCAGGCCATATAAGGGCGCAATTAGCTAACAGGCATCGGGGGTAAAACTACATTTTGAAATCCAATATCTTGAAATGCACCAGCCTAACAACTGAATTCAATCATTTAGATCTTCATAGAAGATCCCATGTTTCTGGAGAGACTTACAGTTGGAGAAGATCGGTGAGACTGACAAACTGCTTTCTAGGGATCTTTTCAATTCTGTTGCTGGACAAATCTCTGAGAAAATATGGGAGAAAATACGAAACTCTCTCAAACAACAACCATATCAACATCCCTTTTAAAGAAAACAGTGTTACGTTACCAGCTCTGATTAATTATGTCCATGTATAATTCCACTGTATTTATCAGATGGTTTTATCTAAAGCAATGAATATTTTTTGAGAAAGTAGGTCAGACAGTCCCTGGAGCTACTAGGGGTTATAGGTCTTACTCAAGGGCTCAATGGTGAAATCACTCTGCCGACTCTGGGATTTAAACTGGCGACCTTCTGATGACACGCATAGCATGCTAACCCTCTGTGTCTCACACCAGCCCCTGCATAACCATACTTATGAATAAATACAACAATGGATGTAAAGGCACCAAGGAAATGACGACTCACAGTTCCCCAAGCTTCTGCAGTGGTAAGAAGGCTCCTTCATCTAAACGTGTGATTCTGTTACGTTGCAGGACGCTATGAAACACACATGTCGTACTTCATTAAGTTAACTGGTCAGCTATCAATCTCGACCTTTTATTTTATGGATAAATAATTTCCTTAAGCTCAAACTTTTTCCTTAAGCTCAAAGCCCTCTTTACTGTTGTCTGAATGAACCTAATTACTTATAGATTTGCCAGGTTGATTATCTGTTTCGTTAACATGAGAGAAAAAAATGAGTTTGTTCAGATCACACTCAAAGTGAGAAGCGCAGACTTACAGCACGGTCAGCATGTGGCAAGAGCAGAGTGACACGTTCCCAACGCTCTCGATACGATTACCTTCCAAATCACTGAAATGCAGTGCAGATTTGATGTGAATTCACATGCTTTGAAATCACAGGATGGACTTCACAATCATTTACATAGCTACCTTCTAATGATGGACGAAATGAAGCTTCATGAACCAT
This sequence comes from Mormyrops boulengeri, assembly GCA_026781065.1. NCBI lineage: Eukaryota > Metazoa > Chordata > Actinopteri > Osteoglossiformes > Mormyridae > Mormyrops > Mormyrops boulengeri. Next base: position 4,506,819 of record JAODLD010000016.1, read on the forward strand.
CTGCTGTATTTTTGACTCCACTATATGGTGCACTTTGTTCATATTAAGGGCACATAGCATGCTCAAAAGTAAACCAAGAGCACCATCTAGTGGGGTCAAAAAATACAGCATACGGTTCATGAAGCTTAATTTTGTCCATCACTACAACATTCATTAATGCCACATTGCATCTGTATTTTTATACTAGGAAAAAGGCTCAGATGCGCAGTAAGTTTGGAAATTGAACTTACAGCCAGTTCAGTCTGGGCATCCCCTGACAGACGTCATCCAGATGTACTAGGGCATTATTCAACAACACTCTAAAAAACACACAAAAAATCTCAAAAGGTAGGACTCATTCACCCCTACTGTTTGTAAACCCCGTTTATTATTTAAAAATGTACTACTTCATAAAAATACTGGTAAAACTTACAAAAGGACCAGTGAGTTTAATCCTGAGAAGGCCATGGGTGAAATCTGACTGATTTTGTTGTTTTCCAGTATCCTGTAATGTCAAACACAATGACGAATGACATCACATGGGTGAACTACTGGCTATTCAGTAATAAAAGCCTGATTTTTGCCAGTCCTTCCTCACCAGAGGAGTCCATTATCAAAGTAATCAGAAATCATTTTCTCATTAATATTCAGGCAGCCCATTGGACACAAACCAACAATCACGTCAATGTTTACATCTGGGAATATTTATCGTGTGGTGGATGCAAACTTAAAAAGCACAGATGTTCTGATGAACACAGAATGGCTCTGGGCTCCCTGTAACTGGGATAGAAATACCCAAATAGGTACTGTGTCTTTAGTGTACTTTAGCGTTGCGAAAAACACTCCGTGGTGAAAAAGCATGAAATATGAACTAGCAGCAAGACTACATGAATCAAAGAGGGGCCCTGACTATATGGTTATTGGTAAGACTATTGGTGTAGCTATGACAACCGCTAATCAAAATATCAGACTGCATTTATACATTTCATGCTTTCTGGAACCAAGAAAGAGATTTCTTCTTAACAGCCACAGTTGTACAGGGAAAACTAGCTATTTCTGTGCTTAAGAAACTTTCTCTGACCTTGAAAATAAAACATATTTATCACTGCACTTCTCTGACAGCCATTTATTAGCAAACACATTCTTTGTCATATGACCATTTAGACCAAAAACTTTAATCTGTTTCTTAAATCCAAAATGAATGTATTTCAGGATGTAGAAAAACAGGACAATGGTGCCTACAAAAACAACTTGAGGAAAACTGGTATGATGAAGTCATTGATTTTCTCTAAGGTTCCTTAAATAGCTACATGTGAAGCTGTTGTCCTTAAATGAAAGGGAAAAAGACTCAGTTTCCTAAATTTTGCGGCCTTCTGTCATTGGCTAATTCATAAAAAAGCCTTCTTAAAGACGCCTTGGTCATACTGAGACTTAAAGACAATTCATGAGCCTTGCACTCTGAAAATCTACAATGAAATCCCATAATGTATCACAATCAATGCTAGACAATTCGAAACTGATGACTGGGCAGCAGCTGAGTAACTTCAAAGCAACGTGAAAGACAGCTATGGGGAAAATCGGCAGCTCCCAGCTTAAGAGAATCAGAGAGACAGCAGAGCAGATCCTGAACTCTGGCGTGCGAGTATCTCCCACAGCAGAGTGCCAGGACAGTAACTCATTCCTCAACCATCTCCAGCATCCGTCAATAGTAGTGAAGTGAAAGAGCATCATTTTGCTTTGTTGTGCCCTTCATCTCCCGAGCTTGTCAGCCGGCTGTATATCAGGTGACCTCAACCACAACTCCGGCAACATGGAGTAAAGGAGCTGTTATGAAATGGTGGTCCAACGGTCTCATGACAGCTGCTGTTCGTAGCTACAGAGCCCTGGAACAAACCGGCACTGATAAGCCAACGCTCATGGTTTAAACACCTGAAGGAGACTTACAGATAAGCACACGGTTTTTGGTTTGGATTCCCTCCCACTAACATGCTTGGTGAGTGACAAGTGAGCTAACGCAGCTGAACGCTGTTGATCAAGAAGAACAGAACACAGGATCTTAAATTAGCTCCAGCAGTAAGATGCCTCTCGCAAGTTCCTAATCAAAACTTGTAAAAAATACTGGTGCGGAAGACAGACACAACCAAGATAGCGCAATAAAAATCGTTAAGTCAAAAAATCAGCCAGGTTGAGCATCAAAGCGAATCTGCTTTTGCTGCAGTTACCAAAATCTAAGGCGGCTTCCAGACCGAATGCGGCACGCGCTGCGCGTGCTGTGTGGTTTGCGCATCCAATCAGAAAGAAAAAAACGCGTTTGCGCTAAATGCGCTGCTGTCATTTCGTTGTCGGCCCAGTTCATACAACTCTGGGAATGGACTGAAGTTCCTTCTCCATTTTGATTTCTGTGCCCAGTTCAGTCCTGAAGAAGGTCCCATATATATGCTGAGCTCTCATTGGCTGCTTCTCCTTCATTCTCTGGTCAAACTACTCCAAACCATTTCTGCTATGTTTAGGTCAGGTGGCCAGGTCATGTGATGTGACACAATCACTCTCCTTTGTAGGCGGCTTGTTCCTTATTCGCTATCATCCATATGTTTATTAAGTATAAACAAAACAATCAATGTAATTAGCAAACATCTACAAGAAATGCTTCGGAGAACTTACAACCATTCCAGCTTGTGAAGGTCCCTGAAAGTGCCTGGCTTCAGAGTAGATATTTTATTGTAACTCAAATACCTGAAGTAAAAGAAAATGGAATGAATCAAGAATAGATGCATTTTAATCCAATGTATTGCAACAAGCCGCATAGTCAAAAACAGACAACAAAGTGACATCCATCATCTAATTACATTGAAAACATCCATTCCTGTGCACATCTCCAGGCTGCTCACCCTGCTGAGGGTGACGGGAATATCCAAACTGTTATGACAAGGGTGAATAATGATACATAATCATTTTCAAACTTTTCAGACCTTTAACCAAGAACCCGGATAAGCTAAAAACAAATATCAAGGATGCTTTCAGGAAGCACTTAACTAATATTCAAGGAGCTCTGATTTTAGGAGGTTTGTGGTCACCTTGGTAGTCGCAGTTAAAGCAATGTTACTGAATTATGGGTGTAATTTAAACAAATGAAAAGAAAACACTTCTATGATCAGATACATAAATGGTCATTAAATACATATCATAATTATGAGCTTAAAAATGCATAAACTAGTCAGGCTGTTCTGAGGAGATACTTCTTTTATTCATCAATTTCAGTTCAACGAAATTAGTTTTATAACAGCTATATTTGCAAGGAAGTAGAATAATGAATGAAGACTCACAGTCTTGTTAGATAATGAAGTCCTCTAAACGCGTTCGGGTGCACAGCTCGAATTCTGTTGTGCTGCAGATATCTGTATATATGAATAATAACAATATTTCAGCAATATATGTCCGTTTTAGGCAGTTACATTTAAACTCATTTATGTTCACTATGTGTGAAAATCATTCATAGTGAAAGGTGCACTTGTCTCCATCAAGCAGACATTGTGCACCTGGCACACAATAAACATTTAGGTTCACGGCAAAGAATCGACCCTAACCACAACCTGAAACTAAAAGCCAGAAAATGTGACCCAAATACATAGTTCAAACCAGCAGGTTAGTCCCTTCAATTTATTATCTCTAGATTTCCAAAGGGAGCCATTACTATTTTATTTACTTGATAATGCAGTGCAAAATAAAACGACTTATATCTCATTCTTTATACCAGGAATTGTCGACTCGTATGTCCCTGGATAAACGTGTCTGTGGAAAGTGTGTTGATTATGGGAAAAAAAACTATGTAGGTATGGTTTATATATATGCTGTCGACGGTAAAAATCGCATTTTGATCAAAATGTCCATCAGAATTCGTCATGGTGACAACCGCAGTACTATACAAATTTATTGGCTCTTTTTTTAGGAACTTACAGTTTCTGAAGGTTCTGATATTTTAAGAATATGTCGGCATTCAGCTTCCTCAGTCTGTTATATTGAAGGGACCTGCGGACAACACAGGGCATTATATTCGGTGCCGTGCCTGTTTAAAGCGCTATCCCCGGAACACGGCAGGGCAATGTGAAACTCACAGCATGGTGATGTTCACCGATGCTGATGGGATGGTGCGCAGACGGGCGTCATCGCAGTCCAGTTCCAAGTCTCTGCAGAGACAGGGGCTTGGAACTGCCCCAAGCACTTGGAGACACGGAGGAAGGTTTTAGACCAAACCCGAGTAAAAGCCGACCAGAGCTATTTTTACCGGCCTATGTAATTATTAAAATTAATTAATAATAAAATGTTCAAGTCCCATGAATAATTGCAAATACAATTGCTACTTACATACTGTCATACAAAGATGAGCTTTCTCAACAAAAGAAAATTTTGTTCAGAATGTAGGACATGCAAATAATCATTAAAAAATGAGCCTTATTAACATGGTGAAGATTTGGACCTACACAGAGAATGATTATCAAGGCCTGATTAGACGCAGGTCTGTTGCTGTTACAGACAGACAGGAAGAGATTGCAGCTCCAACGAACAAGGGACGTTATTCTCGCTAAAAAAATACAATAAACAAAAGGAAACGTGGGGTGAACCAAGGCAGGGAGCAACACAGGAACAACCACAGCAAATACAGGAACAACCACAGCAAATACAGCAAACACAGGGCAATAACAGCAACAGACAGACAATGACCGACTGGGGAACAGAGTAAGGCAGTAAGGCGCTTAAATGCATATAACCAAAGATTAGGGCTGGGAATAACATGACACAGGTGAGGGTCACAACCATGAAGCACTCAAACACTAGGAAAGGGGTGACCAGCGACACCTGTTGGCCAGGTTGGGACTGACATATGCTGATACAGTGCAATGAAGAAGCTTACAGTGCAACAGGCCTACAGAAGAACCTTATCCACCTCATCAGGTAATTTACTTTGCTCTCCATGACTTGATTTCAGTTATTACCTACACAGATGGCTCTCAGGTCTGTCCTTGTGGGACCTGTGTATGTAGTTTTTCTGATTTTACTTAATCAGTCAAACGCTCAACTCACATACCCATCCATTTTCCACCCACTGACCCTGCACAGGGTCTTGGAGGACTAAGATAAAAAATTGTACTAATCTAATCTATTTAAGTACTTAAGTTAGCAAAACCTACACAGTCACCAGTCTGCAGGGTCAGGTTTATGGACTATGTATAATTTTGTTTACATACTATGTTTTACGTGGCGCTAGTCGTAGAAATTTGCAACCATACTTACAGCATTTTATTGACTTGTTCCCAGACTTGTTATTAATGTTTCCAAAATATTTGTCGAATAGATGGGGCCATCCATTGTTATCACCTAAAAAATAAATTATAAATCAAGTTGCATGCAATATGAAGTACACACATATATCAAAATAGGACACAGCTACATCTTGCCGTGAAAGAACACTAATAATGCAACTGAACTGTTTTTTGGGAAGAGTTCAAGAACAAAATTCACCCACTCATCCTCAATAAGGTCTTTTGTCCAGGGGCTGCAGTACAATGTCCCAGGTTAAGCACTTGCTACACTGCATTTTTACTCATATCGGTTTAATGCTCATCGATATAAGGCCAAATATGCAACACATTTTCCCTAATACGAGCTGATTAAGTGGAGCAAATTGCATTCAGCTGGCAGGCTGCAGATTTGTATTGCAAGCGTCGGTGATCAGCACAAAATAGGCTATTAATTAATTCATTCATTAATTCATTCATTAAAGATGGGATATATTTATGCAGCATAAAGCGAAGGTGAGCGACGTACAGCTGTAGTTAGCTAGCTATTAAAATTATACAATTGGCTACTTATTCCCATAATATCCTTGGGAATTTTTTTCCATGTTTTAAAATGTAATTTCAGAGGGTCATTCAATTCAATCATCCTTTCACCTTTACATATACAGTACAGCCCATCTACCTTTATTCCATGTGATTTCTATTCTAACGTTTTTAAAAATATTGGCTCTTCAAATAGCAACTTCACTTCTCATCCATCCACCCATCCATCCATCCATCCATCCAAACGTTTATCCTGGTCAGGACTGGGGCTGCTAAAACAGACAGATTAGGAGGCAGGGATACACCCCAGTTCATATATAAACAATAGGTAATTGAATATGAGCATTATATCTTTGCTTTTTCTCCCTGTGATGGAGCAGTCGCCCACCTGCACCATGTTTTCTGGGCCTGGCTTGGTATCCCACCAGACCACATTATTCAAAACCAAGGGATGATGTAAGCTAGATGAAGACACAGAGCTCCAGACTGGCAAAAAAACGACATTTCATCAGAAATTGGTGATTAGGGTTAAATATTTAGACTCTGAAAGGCCCTTCAGCGCTATCCCAACACTAATGACCTTTGCCGCCTTTGTAGTTCCTTTACGTCATCCCTCCCAACCGAGAGAGCAGGGGATTAGAGCGATCAGACCCCCGGTGGATCAACACTGGGCTTCATGGTCAAAGTGCAACATCTGGGTCTGTGCAGTTTATGTATGATGACGTACGGACAGCATTTATATGTTTTTTTCAGGGATCAGAGCTGCTTGTGAAGCAAAGCAATTTTTTTGGAGAAATCTGCCAATAAATTATCACCTTCTCTCATCTCATTCAACTTACTTCACATGCAAATGTCTCCTTAGCAGCGGGGATTAACATTTACGCCATTCCCGCTGATTATCTTTGTACGTGTCTGTACCTGGCGGATTCTAAGCAGTCTTCATCATTTCGTATCTCCGTGACATTTTGACGTGCGCTTTTACGGACACATGGCATGAATCACGTTTTCCTGCTGCATTTGTGAACATCCAGTTGCACTCGGCACAAAGATGAAGACTCACTCTCATTAATCTGACAGCTTCCTATCTGTGACTTACAAAGCATTCAGCCTTATTAATATCAGCACAACAGGAAACGTTTGATAGATGGAGACTTTGATGAGCGTTGGGGGGCATCGCGTCAAATTCCTTTCTCTACTTCCCTTATGGGTCGCTTGCCTTTGTGGTAATTATGCAAATTATGACATTTCTATTACAATAATGATTTTTTAATTGACATCGTGCCACTAATGAGTCCTGCTCTCAGGTTCCACCGGTCTAATCACAGCAACAAACTCATTTTCATGTTACTGACATCAGTTTGCTTTGTAGGAAACCTGATCAGACCCTGAATGTCACCGTGGGGGGGTCAGTATGAAAGTGCAACACATTTTGTAATGGGGGACGTGTCTGTTCTTACCCCAGACCCCAAAAAGTCCCGGGTTAAATGTGCTTCAAAAAGTGTAAGTAGGGGTGGGCATCCTAAAGCGTGACGTTAGGTAATGGGCGTAATCGTTCATTTCATGCTGAGTTTTATAACTTATTTATTTAGTTTTATCCTTTAGGCCTTGCTTAGGGCCCAACGATGACATCACTCTGCCGACCCTGAGATTGGAACTAGCAACCCTCAGATCACAGATACGCCGTCACCCGAGCTTTCTATAACATTTTTTCTCATGCCCTGATCTACACCCGTATAACCTTCTATAGACCCATTTTTGAGTATTTTGCGTCCTCCCATGCTGATGGCTGATTTTGCTTCTGTTCATCTCTGTTACCCTGTTTAACCCCGCCCCCACTCCTCTTGTTTAACACTGCCCCGAGTTCTTGTTTCTTTCACCCATCACTGTGTCACATGGTTCTGTCTGATGTTCCCAGCGACAGTACTTACCATTGCTCAAACCACGTATTTGTGTTTTTTCCCTGAGTTTTGGGAGCTCCCTGTTGGCTACAAACAGTCACTACACTGGGGGTGGGGGCAAATGGTGGCCTCATGAACCATTTGCTGTATTTCTTGACCCCACTAGATGGTGCTCTTGGTTTGCTTTGGGGCATGCTTTGTGCCCTTTTTTAAACAGAGTGCACCATCTAGTGGGGTAAGAAAATACAGCAAATGGTTCATGAAGCGTCATTTTGTCCATCACTAGTATGAGAGATCATGGGGGATGAGCGAGTCTCACCACAGTCGTCCTCGTCGGCTTGATTGCCGCAGTCGTCCTCTCCATTGCAGTGCAGCAGTTGAGGGAGGCATGTGGTTAGGTTCCCACAGGGGAAATATCCGAGCTGACACTCAGACTTGTCTTCAGAGCTGTTATATGTGGCTGATGCAACTGGAAAACAGGGCAGCAAACTAAGCAGGATCTACAGCACCGGGTCAACAGGAAAGTTATACTGAAATATTTCACTTTGTGTTTCAAACAGTATGTTCTCTCAGTAGCACCAAAACTAAAGAATTCTCACCCTCTCAGTTACAAAGGACGTGTTTTGGTGACTTTAATTAAAATCAGTCCAGTATCTCCGTTCTTATTCAAATCATATTAATTTAACTCTGGCTTCTTTAATATTTATTCAACGTCATCCCGACTCAAATTTCTTTTCCATTTCAAATGTAAAGGAAGGTTAAGAGAGAAACGGCAAGTTATAAGGAAGTTTAATAAAGATTTAATACGTCCCTGTGACTCTGGCCCTGAAACACAGCTGGATCGCTGGGTGTTTGATGCATGTACCCTTGAGTACGATTTCAATTTCTCTTAAGGAAAAGCCTTCGTGACAACAAATGGTAGCTAAGATGTGGTTTGGTTACTTTACACATCACAGCACTGCAAGCTCCCCTTTAAGACCAGCAATCAGGGCAAATATAGTATCAATGGAGTCTGGACTCACCTGACAAAAGTCATTTGTTGTGCAACAAGATAATGACCCTCAGAACACCTTGGGAATATGTAAGTACACTGTATTATGCTGCGAACAACAAAGAGATGGAGTGCTGTGACGGATGACGTGGCCCCTACAATCCCCCGAACTGAGCCCTAATGAGCTGGTTTGGGATGATTTGGATCAAAGAGTAACAGCAAGGTAGCTAACTAGTGCCCAGAACTTGTGGAAACTCCTTCAGGCCTGTTGGAGAAACATTCCAGGTGGCTGCATCTGGAATCTGGCTGAAAGAATGCCAAGAGTCCGCAATGATGTCATCGAAGCAAAAGGGGGGCTATTTGAAGAGTTTGAAATTGGAGAAAATTTTGAGATGCTGACCACTTTTCTTGGTTGTTGCAATATTTGATATGTGTTCCTTTAATTCCATGAGGCCTTTTTTCTATAAAGTGAGTAATATAACTAAAGTAAAGATAAATGCATTAAAAGCAGGTGTGTCCAGACTTTTTGACTAGTACTGTCATTTCTAGTTGATACTAAGGACTCCCTTTCACGCCCTATATAAAGCACTTATCAGAAATGCATGCTAATATGTATTAATTAATTAATAACTGCCTTTAGAGTTAAACCCCCGGATTAATGTTCCTCTGTAGGTGCAGACAATATGAGCAAACAGCTTGTCTCTTAACATAACATGAAAAATGGATGCATAAGAAACGCCAACATTTTACACTGACATAAAATAAGGTTAATCTCAAATATCCTGTTGCCAGTGTATTAGAAATGTTTCACTACTGAGTGACACCAGCTTGTTCAGCACTGGTGTAAGACAACAGCAATGAAAATCCGATAGCCCATCGACTGCCAGCACAGCGGGTCAGTGCAGCTGGCGGATGGCTCTGGCAATGGTCCTCCCCGCCGCGGGCGGAGACGCCCCGGGGGCCGGGGGGGGGGGGGCGGGGGGGGGGGGGGGG
>JAODLD010000016.1:4522919-4536888 GCA_026781065.1 Mormyrops boulengeri
GCGCATAGACAAACAGGCGCACACATACACAAGCGTACATTCCCACCCTCATGCACACATAACCAAATATTCACACAATCGCCCAACATGGAGACACACAGAAATGGACGCCGTACCCACATTCACACGTCCGCATTTTAAAGGAGTCGCTCCTCTACTTTCCGCGCACGACCCACACTTGTCTGACTAATACCTTTCCGTGGCTTGTAAATTGATCTTCGGAACATTAGTGAGACTAATGTTTTAGCTAATGTCTTAGCTAACTTAGCCTAAATCAGGGGTCTCCAACACCTGTTCCTGGTATTTACTTGTGTCAGGGAAAGCGCCGTAGCTTTCACCCCAACGGTTATTTGTGTGGAGGAAGCGCCAGAGCTTACCACTCCACACCTGCACTTCTAGGACCCAGGAATAATGAGACAACACAGCTTCTCTCTTTTACTTGCGCAAGGGTGCCCACTCAGATGCAACAGACAGTATCTGCGCCTCTGCTCAGTGTCACACGGGACAGCCCCTTGGCTTCTTTATTTTATACTCTATGGGGAGGGGTTACATAGGGGGTATGCCTAAGGCCGTTAACGCTAGTTAAACTTCCTGCAACAGGGTCTAAAGAAACATCGCATTCCTCTAGGTGGGCCCCTTGCTTGGTAGACATAAAACAACTCCCCCACCCAGGGCCGTTATTCTAGTCTCACAATCAGCATGTGCACATTGAGGATATCCTGTTCTGGCTTGTTCCAGGGTCAGACAACTGATGGCGCATGCTTTGCACTTATACACTTATAATATGATAAAATACATAAAACCACTCTAACAACTTGAGTATAGGTGTGACTCACCAGAAGCCAGGTAGGATAGAAAACCTACTGGACAGTAGCTCTCCAGGACCTGAGTTGGAGACCCCTAGCCTAAACACTACAGCAGTACTGGCTTTAGCTAACGTGGCGCCCTAGGCGAGCATCACCGCCGGCGCCCCACGTCTGAGAGAAAGTGAAATTGACGCAGAAGTTCATGTTGCGTACAGGATTAACAGGTGTTATGCCGAAAAAGGCGTCCCTGCCGTAGGATGCATGCCTGTCTCTAAATGATCGATAGGTCGCTGATCTGAAACGAGTTGAACTACTTTGTCGAGTTAGGCTACCGTAGTGCTAATCGATAGCCCTAACCCTTACCTTAACCCTAATCCCCAAAAAACCCTAACCCTAACCCGAACCCCCAAAACACCCCTAAAACCCTGACCCCCCTAAAAAACCCCTAAAACTCTGACCCCCCAAAAAACCCTAAACCCCTGACCCCCCCTAAAAAACCCTAAAATTTCAACTCGTCAGAACACCGGCATGCATTCTACGGCAGGGACGCCTTTTTCGGCATAACACCGGCCCTGAACTACTGCTAAATGAGTTAAGCCCCCCCTCCCCATACGTTACTGCACTACCAACGTATCAATATATCAATCTGGACTGTATAGACATACGCAGAATCCAGCGAGCTCTATAGTTAGTGTTGAAAAATGCACCAGTATACACAAGCTATAAAAATGTAGAAAGCGTGGCTGAGATTTAGTTTTACCCGGATTCTATAGTTACCATGTTGTACATTAATACAAATCCTACCTGTGACTGAATTCCGTTTCTATGCCTTAACATTTATGAAAGTGTATTTAAAACTGGTGCATTCTCGGAGAGTGTTTTACTCACAAAACAGGCACCAGAATTATGTGGATGAAATCAGAACGGTATATCCGCCCCGTCACCCGGGTTCTGTGTGAATTAGCAATTCACTGGAGTCTGCAGGTTGGGGCGGGGGGGGAGATGACCATGCACGGTCCCGCATTCTTTTCATAACAAACAGCAAATGGTTCTTTTCAGCATTACATTAAGTCCCGAGGAAAGCGCTGCCTTTTCAGGGAGGCTTCCATATAAATAATTACGGTATATTCTTGCTATTTAAAAGACTTCACAAATGATTCAAAAACGTTTTAAACTGAATCGGAGCAGTATTAGTCATTAAATTAACCCATTTCAACAAAACCAGATATATTTTCAGCAACAAGTAATCTTGCATCCCATTTTTTTTCTTTTGCGACGGCCCAAACAGGAAATCTTGACAAGATATGTGACTTCTTTCTGATGCATGCCTGCACATCCTGAATGGATATGGGGCCTTAATGTGTAATGTGAAGGGCCAGTGTTTTCAGCTTCCTGTTTTCGCCTTAAAATTCCTGTGGGTCGCATTTTCCGCTGCTATGCTAGTGAGAATGCGGTATTTTGGGCAGCGACTGCCAGCTAGAGCACCACGTTTCCCTTTACTGCACTGATTATGGCAGAAACACCACCGACGACACTATCTGTCCGGTTTATCAGGCAGCATATTCGGCCGCACGCATGCAGGCACCAGTCACGGACAGCAGGGGTCGCAAATGTAAACTGTAATTATACAGGTCGGGATCCAATTTTAATGATTTACAACGCGGACTGACAAGCGCAAAAACGTAGCCAGCGTCAAAACACGGGCTAAGTTCAAAAAACCAATACAGGGCAACATAAATGCAAAGTGCAGATCAGGTTCAGCAAACAGGCTAAGAAAGAACATTAACGGCAAAGGATTAACAGCACAGCATGTTGACAGTTTTATGGGGAGAAGTGCCATTACCTTACAAACGGCCTCATTTACAGAAGCTCCCAGGGTTAATTAAAGAATGAGACACTGGTATGTCTGTATGTCGTCAGGTAAAGTGACGTCAGGGGCGTGGCCATAGGGACCAATGACGTCAAAACGCGATCGGCTGCAATTTCAAAATCACCCCAATAAGTTTGCTTGTAAGCTATTGTAACACTTTGTCTAATTACAAATGCAACTGTATTATTATTATTGTTGTTCAGCCTATTAATGATACTAATCTACACGTGTCCGCTGCAATAGTCTATAAATGTAACACAATCGCTTCGTATGCTTTTATAGATTATTAGCTGTAGTTTTGTGTATATCCGTCCTTGCTAGACGAAAATGAGGTGTCTTACACGGAGCTACATAATCCATCAACTATCTTAAATAGAAATGGAATTGCTGAACAACTGACTTTAGAAAGTACTGCTTATTAAAATGAAATCGCAGCAGAAAATGTAGGCTTTATTTGACATTTCATTCATGGCGACACTGTAGTTTGCAAACTAGGCTACAGAGGCTGCATCACGTTGAGTTAGTGAAACTGGGGGAGCCCACTTCACACATATGCTCTGTGCTCATTCTGCCTGGATGACAAAGACTCCGCTTCTCTTTCCTGTGATGAAGTAACAGGGTATCTGCTATCGCCCAGCATGAGAAATGTCACTATGAGGTTGCTGTGGAGAAACTCACCATGCTGGAATACGAATTAGAGTAGAAATGCGGTCCATTCGCCCTGGGGAAATAAAAGACGCCTTACTGGCGTGTCCCCGCGTGTCTCTGCTCAGGTTATGGAAGCGCATCAGGAAAGCGCCCGCTTCCAAGACCGCCCTCGGCATCGCCGTCGCATGCTTCATCTACTTGTTTTTTGTTGTTTCCCGACTGGGAGAAGTTGCGTCCCGGGACAAGCATAAGTACCGGAGCAAGACAGGAGCCAGCGAGCTGGAGCCGGACCTGCTGGAGGCGGCGGACTTTCCCAGCGCCAGCCCCAAATCCAACGTGGTCTATATCACACTTAAAACTAAGCGTCGCAAGCCGGCACTTCTCAGGGGCACCGTGCGGCCGAAGTCAAGGAAGAAAAGCAGTGTGGTTGACAGCCACATCCAGCATGATGCCTTCAACGCGTTTGACAAAACCAATGAAGACGAACGGAAACCAAAAACTGCCCTGGACGATGAGATGCATATTATACCAGGAATAAACATCCACTATACATTGAAGAAGACCGGACGTGAAGACAGTCCCAATGGGCCACATTATAGTTATATCAGGATATACAGCGAGAGGGCGCCGCCTTGGTTCAGTAAGGGCGACATCCAGGCGCTGCGCTTCCTCGCCGACAGTAACATCATCGGCGTTAAGGAGGTTTCATCCGCGACCTATGGGCGATTGGTGCTGTTTGAAGGCGCGACAGGTGGCACTTTAAGGTCCCCAGATAAAGTCGTGGGGGTCCACGGCGGTCCCGTCTGCCAAGGGCGCTGTGGGCTGCTCAAAGGAGCCGTGGATATGAGCGAGGTGTTCGCCTTTCACTTAGACCGGATCCTGGGTCTGAACCGGAGCATCCCGACCGTCTGCAGGAAGATCGGCTTCTTTACAGGTATTTTAATCGAAGCGAAAATGCCGGCGCTTAAAATGTCGCATAGCTGGCCGCTGCGACTTCAGTAACTTTAACATGCAGAGGAGAATCACAGACGATGCCCATGACACAGATACACGGAGCCCATGAACGTTCCCGTGACATGCATACAAACCTGCACGCAGTATCTGATAAACTCAAAAAGCCAAGGGTTTTCTACAAGAATTTTGAAATAAGAAATATTGTTGTACATAGTACACTGTAGAGAATTGGGGGGGGGGGCAGAGTAGCAGGAGAAAATCCCACAATGACATGGGGGAACATGCAAACTCCACACACATGGAAACCTGGCAGAGACTCCGACTCTGGTCTCAGAGGGGTGAGGTTACAGTGCCCCTATTATTATTATTATTATTATTATTATTATTATTATGATGATGATGATGTTTTGTATGTTGTAGAAGATTATAATATAATGTCCACTGACCTGACGTAATCCCACCAGGGCAGTGACATCAACCATTTGCTCACTGAGGTCATCCTGTATCTTAATGGGGTATTTTCTTGTCGACGTTACGCCCCCCTCAAGATCTTCTCAAAACTGTTATTAGCATGAAACCTGAAGCAGAGTTCACGATGGGTATTGGAGGCGTGGGTGTAAATTACGGTGGGGAATCGGGCGGCTCTAACCCCCCAATAATCATATCTCCCCCCCACAATGTTCAAACCGAAGTTACGCCCTTGATTAGACGGGCAGACTTAGGGGGGGCCGCATTGGGATCCTGCACGACCTTTGATGGCTTCTCTAAATTGGGTACTCTTTCTCAGTCGGCCAGTCATAACTTTAATCACATCGTGTTGTCGTTCCATTATTTATGGAGGTGTGAATCTGATCTATGGTCAGACTGAATCTTTGTGTCCTGTCTCCTGTGCATGTGTCACGTGGATAATCTGATCCTCTAAGGCAAGGGTCCAGATCCAACCTGCGAGATGGTTTTATTCGGCCCTCCACATGGTTTTCATTTATTAATAAATCTGGCCTGTAGATCAATCCTGTGCTTTCCACTGAGAATAAAACGCAATGTGATTCAGCAGCCTCACCCGCTCTCGGTGCCCGGACAGTCCCGCCACCGTCACCAGGGGCGGCTCTAAGGCTGTTTTACAGCGGCTTTCTCGGAGCTACACCAAGATTGTGCAGTGAATTGCAGCAGTAGTTGTTCACTATGACTTTGTACGTCTGACTGAGAGCTGCAGCACCTGTTTTAGTTTGAGACCCGGCTCTTGGTGTCCCTCTTGTTACTTTTGATTTAGCACATCTGTTATTTTAACTCCTGATGTGTGCGGCCGCTTGTAGACGGCGTCCAAAGCCCAGCTGTCCTGTGGGACTCCTCGCTGGCCCCCACAGACGGCGAGTCCCACTCGTCCATCAGGCTGACCTGGGGGGCTTATCAGCGCTCACTCAAGCAGAAGTGTTGGCACAGGGGCATCACGCCCAGAGCGGAGTGGGGATGCACCAACATCCATCACCACGAGTGGAGCAAACTCGCCCTTTTCGACTTCCTGTTACAGGTGAACTCGGAACCCGCAATTGGACATGATTTGAAGAGCAATATCAATGTGGGAGTAATGAAATATTAAAAGAACAGATAATGATGCTTTTATCCTGGTTCAATATGCAAGGACACTAAGAAAATGCATTTGCGGGACCTCATGCGAAAGTTATGAATATAATCCGACTTTCTCAAAGTATACAGCTTCACTTTCAGTGGGTTACTTCTGGGATTAACTAACCCTGCTTTCTTAGTTTGGATAAAAACTGAATAAAATGTTAAAAAATGATCTCTTTATCACTAGATCTATAACCGGCTGGACCGAAACTGCTGCGGGTTCAAACCTCGGCAGGAGGATCGGTGCGTGGAGCTCGGGCGTCATCTGGAGTGTGCTGACCAGGACAGCATCAGCTTGGTGCACATCGTCCACAGAATGCATGACCCCAGGCGTTTAGTTTTCATCGACAACAAAGGCTATTTTGACCGAAACGAAGACAATCTGGATTTTAAACTGTTGGACGGAATAAAGGAGTGAGTAGATATACTGACTTAGCAGACAGCATTAAGGGATTGGGTGAGCACACCTCTGTCTTTGTCCTGTCTTTGTCGTGGGCGGAGCCCCTCACATCTTTCATACACATGCTCAGTCAGGACATGGTGGGATGTTTTCACATGGGAATCAGATGCATGGGGATTAGGTCCCTCACAATGTGATAAAAACCTGTTATTTTGACATTGTGGGGACCATTTTTCAGGTCCCCACAAAAATCTGTGAATGCAATCAACAAACTAAAAATGCAGGAAATCTCGTATTTAGTTTGGTTACTTATGGTTAAGGTTAGGGCTGGGTAGGGGTTAAGGTCCTCATCTTGGCATTAGAGTTTTCCCCATGGAAATGAATCGAAAGTCCACACAAAGATATAATTATGAACCCATGTGTGTGTGTGTGTGTGTGTGTGTGTATAGCATTGACTCTTTCTTCAACATTGTTCCACCATTGTTCACGGGTCCCTGTGTTCCTGTATCATGCCAGAGCTGTCAGCAAGATTTGAGCTGCACCCAAGAATCTTCCAAACGTTCCCGATGTGATAAATAAATCACAGCATAGCGGAGTGTGAGAAAAGGATCATGGGAGTTTGGGTTGTTAGCTACAATGTTCCCTGCCTCAGTTGCTAACATGTCCAGCTGTCTTAATCAAGGCCACATGTGCTTTTTATTTGGTTTCGATTCGTAAAAGGTTCGACAGCTCTTATTTACCGTCACAACAACTTTCATTATTTTACATATTTTAGCACAAAGACACGCATGTAAATTGTTATGAAATTTGTGCATTCTCCATAAATTCTCAAATTTTCCACTGTGTGCTAATGAATGAAAACCTTTAAAAATACATTTACTTGTGCAGAGATAATTTCTCAGTCCTTTAAATCATATTTTCAAACATACACTGTACCAAAAAGACTTCCTGTCTGACATTAATGATCTATAGAGCAACACACTAATCAGAAATAGTTCTGAGTTAGCATCAGAGATGAACTTTTATTAATATTTTGAAAGGAGGAAATTAAGGAAAGTTTAAATATTAGTATTTAAAATATACAACAGTACACCACACTTAATATACCATACACTTGGTTATGCTAAATATTAATAATTTACTATGAAACCACAAAATGTCCATGTATTGCTTTCTGTTAGTTTCTGCGTAGCCTGTATGTGTTTCCGGAGGAAGTCCTCCTATCGCAGAGGGGCGGCGCGATTCAGGCACCGTGGCTCCCGTGTTGCAATGGTCAGGAAGCACACACTGACAGTGTCATTTTGTTAAATGTGAGTAAACGTTCACTGTGAGGTGCTGTTCCTGGTCAGGTTACCGGAGCGGGCCGTGAGCGTGCTGCAGGGTCAGCGTCTACGCGAGAGGCTGCTCCAGTCTCTGTTCCTGGATCAGATGTATTGGGAGAGCCAGGGAGGCCGGCAGGGCATCGAGAAGCTCATCGATGTGATCGAGAGACGGGCCGAGGTCCTCCTGACGTACATCAACGCACACGGGATCAAAGTGGTGGCAATGGATGAGTGACCTGAGCTGGGATGCGAACCAATGCCCTTCTGATGTAGTTAAACACATGACCAGATCTGAAAGTCTCAGTCCCTCAGCACAATACTGCAGCAGACTTGTGGGGCGTAACGATGGCACCATGCAAGGTTTCAGCTTCACGAGCAAACAACAGAGCTCACGCGTCAACCCTCTGACTCACTGCTTTTTTGGAAACAAACGCTTCTACCAGACTGCCTTTTGACACACTCACAATCCATCGGTGTCTCTGTAAAGACCCATCGGATCATTTCCATGGCTGTGACGGAGATACAGTGACACGGGCAAGTCTCCCTCACAAGCCTACCGAACCATTTAATAACAAATATACATACATACATATGCGAATATAGTGAACTACAGATCTGATGGCTGCAATGAATGTGTAACAAAAAAGATATATCTTTATATTTCACTTGTATATATGATGTCGCTATTTATTATAGGAGTACAGCCGAAAACACTGTAATCAGGATAATTAGTATTACTGACGAGAGAGTTTACTGTATAGGAAGGATAAAACAGGCATTCAGTAATAAGGCCACCAGTGTTTTTTTAAGCCGGACCCATGAATGTTGCCGTGATCCTGTACTGGGGAGATGGATGGAAGGTTGATTGTTTTGTGCTGGTGTATTTTTGATTGTCCATTTCAAAATAAAACTTTGCAGATATGGTTAATGAGTATTTGTCATCATGTTTTTCTACAGCAAAGTGTTTCAGCAGTTTTCTAATTGTAGTTAGACGCATGCCGGCGCAAAAAAAACAGCTTTGTGAGAGAAACGACCCCAAATCCTTCAAGAGGTTTTATACTGAATGTCTTGTTGGACGTTTTTAGCAGAACAGATCAGAAAAAAAGGCTGGTTTTCATTCTTCACTGGTGGGAAAATGGCACCTCTGTTTGTGTAGCTCAGGAAAGAGGCCTGTAGGCCGCAGGAAGCGTTTCGGAAGGAGCCTCGTGGGTCGGGAACCGAGAGCTTCGCCGTGCCATGAGTCTCAGCAGGAGGCGTGAGTGTTATAACCCTCATAAGCCTCCAGCTGTGACGCTTCACCCCAAAAGAGGGCACCTTCATGTCTGAGCTGAGTCCCATCATTCTGCGCGGCCCCACACACACACATGCGCGCACACACACACACACACTCTGTCACACACACACATGCGTGCACACACAGACACACACACTCTGTCACACACACACACACATGCGCGCACACACACACACACACTCTCACACACGCACACACACACACACAATCTCACACATACACACGCACACACACACACACACGTGTGCACGCGCACACACACACGCGCACTCTCATACACACACACACACATGCGTGCACGCGCACACACACACACACACACACTCTCTCTCACACACACACACACACACACACACCGCAGCCCGTCACTTTGGTGGACACCAGCAGCTCAGTAAGCCAGTGTGACTGTTCCCAGTGTGAGTGTTCCCGGTGTGAGTGTTCCCAGTGTGACTGTTCCCAGTGTGAGTGTTCCTAATGTGATGCTCCTTCACCAACCACTTCAGCACAGGGCTCTGTTTACAAAAACTATGCACGCTTAGCAGTATTCACACCCACGCTGCATGATCCAGAGTGAGCACGCCGGCCAAGCCGGGCCCTTTTCACGAATACGGCTCCTTCGTCGCAGATGAAAATCATCAGATGATCAAAACAGCTCTCTGCTTTTCTGGGCGTTCATTTCCCCAATCCGAGATCTCAGCATTCCTGCCGATGTCAGGAATAGCCCTGAGCCGGCAAACACATCTAGCCGGGCGGCCGAGGGGAAGCTATGGAGAACGGAGCTGGGGCAGTCGCAGCTGGGCCGGAACAGCGGCTGGCGTCCAGCGGGCTAGCACCCGTCCAGTCAGCCCTGCCCAGTACAAACTTTCCTACTGGGCACATTTTTCCAGCCCTGCCCTTTTCTGAGTAAGACCAAGCATGCTCTCCCCCTGGAACCCGTGTCTTTTCGATCAGAAGTGAAATTTCCTTTAATGTCTCACTCATGAACTCAATGAACAAATCAAATTTATATGGGCACTAGTGCTGTACAATACAAGGCTTAATGTTCGCTTCAGCAATAAGGAGAAAAACCCACTGGGAACAGAACAGTCACTATGGAATAATATACATCAATAAAATCGCAAGAATCATAATCGCAGTAGTTTTCTCTCTGCTATATATCATCCACCTTTACTAACTTAACTTACTGAAATTCTTAACAGAGTTCAGTATCACTGTTTCGTGTAGCTGACACTTGTTTATCCAAGTTAACATACTTTCTAATTTATGCAGCTGGGTGTTTCAGCAAAGCAGGCCAGGTTACGTTCCAGCTTGCAGATACGA
This sequence comes from Mormyrops boulengeri, assembly GCA_026781065.1. Taxonomy (NCBI): domain Eukaryota; kingdom Metazoa; phylum Chordata; class Actinopteri; order Osteoglossiformes; family Mormyridae; genus Mormyrops; species Mormyrops boulengeri. Next base: position 4,533,160 of record JAODLD010000016.1, read on the forward strand.
CTCAAAGTCCTCTTCTCAGACCTTGAAGTGAGCTCTGGGTCCCAGCTGGTGTCTGTCACAACCGCGTTACCTGCTGCGTGATAAGGGTGTGCAAAGCAGATCAAACTAGGAGGAAGGGCTCTCAGGCCAGAGATTGGGCAAAGCTGCCCCCTAAACATAAAAATAAATGAGCAGATGGGATTCGTGCTGTAAATGACAAAATAAATACGACAGGTCTGCTGCGGAGAAGCCTGAATAGCACACTTACGGCCCCCGACACTTACGGCCCCCGACACTGTAAGGAAGAGCAGTAGTCCCACGTTTTGCCAAAGCTTCCCTCCCCCACCTAAATGGTAGATAAATGGACTCTAGACATAACAAGATGTATTCATGTTGGTGGGGAGTCTGGAAACGGAAGCCCCCACTTATTTTTGAAAAAAAAAGTGACAAATACATTCTTAGGTAACTAAGGAATGAAAACAGCAACTATTCTGCCATTCCCTATACCTTCATTCTCATCTCTTTATCTGGTTGGAGAATCTGCCGTGTTTAACAGTCAGGTGTTTATCTTCTAACAGAAAGGCCCATAACGACAGGCTGAGTCCCCGGGATACGACGCCAGGAGCCGCATCCAGCATATCTGTTGTGTTTCACAACGCCGGAGAGATCGCTCTCAAATGAGCTAAGACAGCTGTCCTGTTTAAGGCATTAATCTATGAGACTGAACTCTCGGCACTGAGCCGACGCCAGCTCCACGAGTCCATATAGGATAATTCATTAAATATGAGCAGACATTCATGGCCTGAATGCAGCAAGCCACTTAAAATATAATATTTCTTAACATCAGAAAAGCTAAACAAAGGCATATCCCTTAATGAATATAACCACACAACAGACAGAGATCATGTCCAGGATTTGTTTATCTGCAAAAACTAGAGGGCCGGTTGGAATATATGAGTCAGATCTGGCGATGAGGAAGTTCGAGAGACTCCCACGCGTGTTTCTCCGTGGCCTCAAACCGTTCTACATGGAAGCGGATCACCTTGCTTGCTGAGCCTGGAATGTAATTCAACTGCTAAAATAAGCGCCGTCCATAATTATTGGAAGTAACAGAGCAGGAAAAAGAGACCGGTGTTATTGGCCAGGGGCGGGACACACGGTGAAGTCTAAACTCTGCAGATCTCAAGCGGGCTTCCATAAATACGGGGCATGTGAACGTTTACACCGTGGAAAGGCATGACAAGCATCTGCCTGAGGATATATAGGCCACACATGTCAGAGCCATAAATAGTCCCTCCAATGACAGGAGAGAAAAATGCCCAAATTAGAGATGATGCTGACAGCGAACAAAGAGCAGATCAGTTCAGCTCTGCTGTTGTTGCTCAAGAACGTCGTTTACACTGTCAGGGCCCGTAGGGAAGCTGAAATAAAACCTGTATCTGGATTTCATTTGTTGTGTGTGTGTGTGGATTTTCAGTTAGTGAGTTGCACACGAATAGATTTCAGTTAAATATTCAATAAACCCTGTAAATATGGCACATTTGTCCATCAGAACTGAGGCCAAAGGACAAAGCTTACTCCTCAGCCTATTTTCAGTCAGTAATATATACCTGGAATACTGGGAGAACCTCTGTATGCTTTGATGAACAGATTTTGATTTTAACATATTAATTTCATGTTTCTACACCATATTGCACCACGTTATTATGACATTATATTCCCTGATGAAGACGATGCATTAAACTCATGGTTATTCTTACATTAAATTTTATTGCGACAAGACGTACCCAAATTTTATTCCCACCATTTTCTAGTTTATGTCCAAACCATTAAAAATACTTTAGTTTGTACAATGTTTTGAATTATAAGATATAAATCGAACCAAAGCGTGTCTGCCGGTTCCTGTTTCCGGATGGTTCCTGTATGCAGGCTTCATTGAATTTTTCCTGGATGTTTAAAATAATAAGTTGTTTCCGGGGACAGAGATCCCAGCTGATCCCCTGTTGGTCTCGTGCAGCTACGCAATTTCAAGTCACATGGGATCCCTGGTATTTCGATTATGGTCACATTTCTATTATATTTAATTTCATAAATTTATTTATTGAAAATGGGGTTATCTTATAATAAGATTAAGCTTTGGTACCTAATAAACACAACTTAGACTATTGGTTTTATAATGTAAAAGGCATCTAGATTTGTAAGCAACATTGGGTGGGAATCAAGTATTTTATTTAGATTTTTGTTTAATTTAAACAACAATGCTTTTTTTTCTGGAAATATACATTATGCAGAAAAGTGCTTACCAACATTTCACTCACACACTGGTAGATTTTAATAAACAACTAGGGCTGTCTTCAAATAGCATGAAAATGTACTGTATCTCTGCTGTTGTACTCTGGGCTCTGAGTCCTTATGCTGGTGCCACCTGGGGAGGTTTCTGTCATGAATATCGGCTGAAAAGATGTAGAGAAAGCAGGCCGTCCCGGGAAGCAGAGGGCTAAACTCACATTTTAGTTTGTGAATCACTGGGACTGTGGGCCTCCTGCTGGAACACTGAGAGTGTCAACAGCATACTGAGATTTCAAAGTCTAAGCAGTAATTATGTGGTGGGCAGGGTCCTCTGTGGACAGCGCTGTGTCCGCTCAGCCTTCTGAACATAACAGGTCACAGAGGCAAACTCATCATGGGATCTCCATCTTCTGCTGGCTGACTGGTGCGTAAAGGAGGGACAGGACAGGTCGTTTTTGCTCTCGGGGCCCATTCAGGAGACTTACACTTAGCCTCTTTCGTTCAGGGCACAAGGTCATAAGTAACGCTTAAAAAGCAGTTATAGGTTGACCGAGGGACACTAAAAGTGAAATCAAACATAAAGATGGCGTTGTGTGATTCACCTCATTTTAGTGGCTACATGGTATGGTGTGACGGTGTAACGATTTTGTTTGATTGGCTGTTATGATGTGTGGCTGACGTGATGAGTTTTAAATCTCTAATTTATTTGTTATATGTCAAATGTCTTATGTGTTATATATTTATACGTATTTTGATCGTTAATTGGTGCCACACTACGGCTGCTTCGAGAGGCTTTCCACACACGCATTTCACTCACATGTATTGTACTTGTGTACTGGTGACAAGTGGCGTGGCAATAAAAATGATTTGATGTAATTTGATTTGAAATGTGATTTGAAAGGTCAGACCTGACTGGCCACCAGTGATAGCTGGGATTTGCCCAGTGGGCTGGAGGGTTTGTGGGCCAACAAAATTCATCATGGGGGGGCTCATTATCGCACGTCACCATCATGTCACGGAGGGGATGGGGTCTCGTAATGCCCCCACTGTCACTGATACACGATTCTTTCTCCCCACCATTTTCTTGCATTAAACGAAACTGAAAATCTGTTAAAAAAAAACCTATCCCAGATTGAGTGGGCTGTCAGAGGAAAACATACCAATTTGTACCTTTGACGGTACAACTACCTGTCACTGGGGCTGTACCCTCAAGGGTCTGTCAAATGTAACCTAGCTGTAGGTAATTCTACCTTCTGAGGTACAGAAATGGACTTTCAGGAACGTTTTTGTACCATTGGGGGAACACTAATGTCGATTGTCCCTTGGGGAACAAACCTGCACCCTTTTTAGCAGTTCTGTATCTGTGATACAATTTACATATTTCTGACGTAAAGGAAACATAGAAATACAGGAAGTTAATTTTGATTTGAACATGTTTTTCAAGGAGAAATTATTCCCCTC
>JAODLD010000016.1:4551935-4564979 GCA_026781065.1 Mormyrops boulengeri
AAGTCAGCGCCCCCTCAGAAGATGGTGCCCTAGGCCAGCTTCACCGCCGGCGCCCCCTGTCTGAGACAAAGTGAAATCAGCTGGCTAAGTCAGCGCCCCCTCAGAAGATGGTGCCCTAGGCCAGCTTCACCGCCGGCGCCCCCTGTCTGAGACAAAGTGAAATATCGGGTGGCTAAGTCGGCACCCCCTCCGAAGATGGTGCCCTAAGCCAGCTTCACCGCCGGCGCCCCCTGTCTGAGACAAAGTGAAATCGCCTTGCTAAGTCAGCGCCATCTCAGCAGATGGCGCCCTAGGCCAGCTTCACCGCCGGCGCCCCCTGTCTGAGACAAAGTGAAACTGACCTGCTAAGTTGGAGCCCCTGCTAAGATGGCGCCCTAAGCAACCGCCTATGTCAATGAGTGTGTCAATTGCCCTGGTTATAGTGTATTTATGTTACCTGAATACTATATATCATAAGTAAACTGTAGATAGGTTTATTTCTTTATAACAGCTAAGGCGTTTTAATGGCCTAGATACCACAGAGAGCTGCGTAAAACTAAACAATGCCTGGAGCACCTCTGCTGGCCTGACATCTCACCACAGTCCCTGGATGCTCTTAATGTTGCACTTTCTGCTGATATGAATAGTTATCTTATTAGGTTCTTGCTTTGTTTGGTCGATGTTCTGCAGCTCCTGCTCCAGTCCTGCTGACACTTGGGCATCGAGAAGAAGCTCCACCAGGTTGCACTTATGCCTGGCCAACTCTTTGATGGCACGTATGTTTGTAGTTTGCTATTTGCTCTCACTTGTGCATCGTTCTGGACAAAAAAAGTCTCCTAAATAAAAGTGTAAATGAATGTAAGAGACAGGCTCTGTGGGGGAGTCATTGTTAAACACTGATAAGGCTAAGGCAGTGGTTCTGGAAAAGGTCCACTTTACGTGAATCAGGACAGTACGTTTGCCTTGGCTGTGGCTGAAAATGGTGGACCGGCTGAATGAGCGAGCTCTGTTATTGTGCCAGTTTTCACCCACACAAAGGATTCTGTACTCAAGGATAGAGAACTTTCTCGGGTCGGGATAGATATCATTGGGCTTCTCCTGACTGTTTTGGTCTAGTTACCTTACCTTTAGATATAATTTCACATGCATTTCATGGAGGATATGCCAGAATGGATGACTGAAGTTCATAATGTGAATTTTTCAAGGTTGTTTAGATGATTTTCCCATACATCCAGAGGAATCAAACCAGCTCCCTTCTGAACGAATGAAGAGCCTGCTACCTCCACAGCCTTTGCCGTTGTCTCCACGGCACTCCCACTCTCCATGGACCTCTCTGTCTGAATCAGAACATCCGAAAGGAGGGAATCCGTAATCCCGCCCCTGACAGCAGGGTTGGACCTTCCTCCGCATTTCAAACTATGGCCTACAAGAGAATGTTCTTAGCATTTGTCAGCCGCACAGCACGTAGATCTAGCTAATTATAACAGCAGTAGTCAATACTGAATAATATTCATGCAATAGCGTGGTATGGATATAGGATGATGGCACAAAGTCCTTCAAACTTGCTAATTGAGTTTCTTTTGTTGTTGAATAGGATGCCCTGTGGTGCTCCTGGTCTTCACTCATCTTCTGCACAGCCTGAAGGAGCTAAGGGCAGGTAATACACAGCTACCACTCAGGACCTTGTCGTATCACATTCTTCATTATCGGTATCACTTCACTGCCTGTTCTCAGGACTTTGGGATGTAGAAGTTAAAAGGAAAGAGGTCCTTCAGATGCTGTGGCACCGCAGCTTATTATAACAGTAGAAACTCAACCATTGTGATGGAGACGTGACATACTGTGTCTCCTCAGTGAGACAGGTGGGTCTGCCCCAGGGTCACGCGTGTAATCAGCCCTCAGCCAGACCTGGCTGCCTTTAGCCCGGCAACACAAGCAGAGCCTGGATCATCTGTGTGGGATTTCTGGCCTTTAGGACAAACTTACCGGTTTTAATTTTAAGTCATTTATGTCACAGTACAAGTATAAGCATAGAAGTGTCTTGCAAAAGTATTGAACCCCCTTAAAATCATCAGATTTTAAGCCTGAATTACAAATTCAGGCTTAAAATTACAGCCTGAATTACAAATCATACAAACACCTACTCTTCCAGTCAGTATTTTTTATTGCAAACTCATAGTTTCTCATAGTAAATTTTCAAAGTCAAAATCAATTATTTGTCAGCAAATTATCCGTCACAAATCTTCAGCTCATTTTCCTGTGCATGAGCATAATGACAATGAACTTGATGTCAACTACAGAAAATCAAAATCTGAAAAATGCAGTTTGCATTTATAAGTTTTATATTTTTAAGGGGGTTCACCACTTTTGCAAGGCGCTGTATACGAGTCTGAAGGTTGCCATATTTGAAAGAAGGACCCCTGCTCAGACGACGACTCCGTATGTCTTACTTATTTGGAGAAAAGGCACCGGCAGAAAACATGACTGACCAGCGGCTGCATCAGCATGACGCAGTGAGATCCTGGCCTCTCTCTGCACGTCAGGAAGAGCAGAGTCTCTGACGTGATCACTCAGCTGGTGAGGGGGGGCGTTGCCGGGGGACGGTACGTGCCCTCTCAGTCAGACGACGACGGAGATTAGAGCACCGACTGTCTGACAGGGGGAGAAAAAGCTAAAGTTTTGCACGTGTCTAGTAAGGTGAGGAAAGTTTCCACAGAGCAACCGGAATTTTCCCCCCAGAACGAGGAGATACCGAATCGCGCAGAGATTAAAAGTAGAGGCGCGCACAGCATGGGCAGCGGGAGAGAAGCGACACACCGCCGTGCACCACCTGTCGCTACAGTCTGTTCACACTTCCTCCTGTCTGACGGAGAGCCTCTCCTTGGCACACCGGCGGCGTGCCGCTGGCTGCCGCGTTGCTAGGCAGCCGACCAATGTGCCGCCACGCCAGGGTCCGGCCCGCGTCCCTCGCTATCGACCGCTTCCGATTCTGACTTGGAGCGCAGCTGTAGCGACTGAGCTGGAAACCTGTGGATCTTCATTGTGTCAATAAACAAAAAAGAGAAGGTGATGAGAAGAAAAGATGCGACAGAGATGACAAAAGTGATATTATCCAGACTCTGTTACATTACAGGCCGCAGAGTGGAGGATCGAGGCCCTGGCAGATCCTTCAAAAAGAACAATGGAAAGCTCATCTTTGGTGAATCAGACGTTGGAAATAAGCGAACCAAAGTTCAGAGACATTTGGAGCGAGACCAGTGAACTGCATTTTGCACTGCATTTTCTGGCTCTGCACTGTATTTTCACTATTGCCTGCTGTTATCCATGTATATTGTACAAACCATATTTACACTGATATTCATTTTTATACTTATATTTTTCTACCTAAATGTTATCCATTGTTCTAAGTGTTTGTGTTGAATTGCCCAGTCTGTAGGAAACAAGTAAGTGTCTCATTGTACTCAGTGCTTGTACAATTACAAATGGCAATAAACATTTCGAATCCTTGAATCGAGGAGCTGGAAGCCTGCAGTCGATGGGGCGCCCAGGACTACTGGGAGAAGCACATCTCAGAGGCTTACAGAAAGCCCACAGAGGCTTTGGTGGAATGAGGTGGCAGACCATAAATGTCATTCAGATCAACGAAGTGCTTTGGGAGATTCATGCTTGGCAGCACTGTTGATAAGGAGGAGCCACGGTAGCCATGCCAGTCAATGTATTAGGTGACATAGGCGGCCACCAAGGGCACCACCTTCTGAGGGGGTGCTGACTTAGCCAGCCGATTTCACTTTGTCTCAGACTGGGGGCGCCGGCGGTGAAGCCTGCCTAGGGCTCCACATGGACTTCAGCACTGCATGGTAGATCAAACGTTGAGCTGGATAGACTGAGTCTTACCACGATCTGGCGGGCGTGAGCAGTAATGGGGTTGCACAAAATATGGAAGCTACTGTACATTTTCACCAGCAATCTGCTGAGTTTTAAAAAATTAATGCTTTATGAATGATTTGAATGTCAACATGATTAAGAAAGACAAAAATAAACTGCATGTACAGTAATAGCCAACACTGACACCGTGATCTTGTTTTAGCCCAAACACACTGGTGTAAACTGGCTGAGTGAGGGGACATTCTATAGAGATCGGTGCCCTATTTTCGCGTGTGGATTTGGACAGAGCATTTAAAAAACGGCCATCTGGTAATAAAACACAGGAAGAGTAGCCATGTGAGGGATGTTCTGCAGCTTTCTGCTGGCCTCTCTGGTGTCCATCCACAGTCGCTATGTACTGCTGACCTGATTTCCATTACGGTTTACCCACCAAAGTGTCCTGCAATGTGAAGCTGTCAGAATGAGCCGTATTAACCAGCCCTTGCTTACTGGGAGGAATTATTTATGCACAAGTCTCCCACCATAGGCCTTGACTTTCTGATTATCTTAACAATTGCATGTTTCCCAGGCACTGAAAATCTGAGACCTTGGGCATACAGCACATTGGATTTCTGCTTTTTAAGATTGTTGCTAAGTTAATGCCACGGCCGTCTGTAATGACCGTGAGAGGACACCTTCCAAGTGGCTGCTCAGTTCTGTTCTGTTAACATGTTGTTCTGTTAAGCTACACATACGCATTTTCCCCATGCGCTGCTTTCATTTATGGAAATATGAGCCCGCTCTGTGACTGGTGCTGGATAAACACGCAGATTAGCGGCGTGTCCATCAATAAATGATTCGCTCGCCTGCAGAATCACGCTGCAGGTGCTGCTGCTCTGTGGCTGGGGGCTTTGTGGGGTCCCCTGGGGTGTCGCTGTGTGCTGGCACACCATCCCCGTGAGGCGTATCAAACGCCCTGCCAAGCACCTTCCGGCGCTGTCCGCTTTAATCCCATCGACAGCCAAAAGGTCACGGCTTGTAGGAGCTTTAAAGGAAACCCCGCCCCCGCGAGAGGTGACATCACTGAGGTTCGTTTTGGACCGCGTCCCAAGTTTTCCGTGTGATGCTTTAAAATAACAGCCCACTGACACCAATCCAATGCTTCATAAATATAATATGGATCCGAATATGAGCTATCAGGTTGAGTGAAATGGATGCTTTGGCCCTTAATTACCCCTTAAGGATGCTGGTCAACCTTCAAACATCATCTGTCATGTGACAAACAAACCATCCTGAACGAGACCGAACGCTTTTATCTCAACACATTAGCCTCATGCCGGCTTTAGAAGCTTGCCGTCTACAGAAGGTCGATAAACAGCCGCGGCATTGCCAGACATCCACAGAGATCCACAGCGAAAAAGTTGTGCAATTTACAGAAATGCAAAGAAAAAGTAAACAATTAGTATACAAATATCCAACTGTGAGTAGCTGGAGGGGGCTCTGAGGTATGGTGATTTATTTGGGGTGAACTCTCATATTACCACGGCAATTAATAAGCAGCTGTGTGCCAGCGAGTGCCCCAGGTAATGAGGCACAGCTGATTGGGCTAAAGGTGGTCCGTGCTGGGACGCGGGGGGGAGTCAGTGCAGTTTCAGTGGTGTTGGGTTTTCTTTCACCAGGGTCCGGGGCAGGTCTGGGACATTATGTAGGTTACAGCGTTTATTTTGTTCCTCTGAGCTGATTTTCTTAAAGGGGACCTGACTATGTCATATGTTTGGTTATTTTAGCTAATAAAAATCCCTGGATGGGACCTACAATGGAACAAGGCCGGAAATCTATACGGTGCAGTTCCCAACACAGATTCTGCTTCGTTTATGGACGTTTCCTCACACAGGAAGCAGTAGCCGCAAACCCCCGAGGCTGTAAAATGCTCGTGAAAAATGCAGGATTCATTGCTGAATCTCAGCACCCCTGTATCCCTGCCGTATGCCGCCACACGCCACCGTACACTCACAGTGCACCGAGCTCCAGCGCCCGCTTCAGTCATTTCTGTCGGGGTAGAAAAGGTACAAAGAAACTGCTTGTAACACCCTTAAAGTGGCACTTACATGATTATAAGTGAAGGAATATTTTGGGTGCTTAAAATTTCATTTTCATATCAAAGAAGAAGGACAAGAAGGATATCAACGCCATTGAACCTTTGAATTATTATTATTATTGTTGTTGTAGTATGAAATTCTGAGTATCTGAGTGAAATGTCTCATGACAGTGAGGTGCTGCATGCACCATGAGGGGTCCTGCTGCTGGCATTCGGAGGAGGTGCAGGAGGAGGTGTGGGAGGAGCTACGGAAGGAGGTGAAAGAGCACACAGGCTTGTTTAATGAGGTGGACGTGTCTATTAGCGGCAGATGGCCGCGCCGCACGGGCCGGGTCAGGGGATTTCGCACATTCCGATCGGTTAGTCCTTAAATTTCCTGTCGGCTCCGGTCCATTTATCTTCCGTGTCTCGCCAGCAGACTGAAAAAGGCGCTTAGGGATGTCGGCAGTCTCAAAACCAAAAGAGGCTTTGTTTGCCGTTTCCGCGCATATGAGCACAGGTACTTTTTCCGGACCCCGTCACACTCTCTTTAGAGCAGCTACACCCACATACTGAGGTGAGAGTAAAACAGAGGGACAGCTGTCCTCCATGCAGCACCCCAGAACATTTTTTTGGGGGAAGTTAGGCCCTTTTCCAAGGGCCTGGCGGAGGTGCAGCTACTCTGCCAAACATGGGCTTTGAACCAGCAACCTTCTGATCGCCTGCCCAGAGGCCTCACCAGCTAAGCCCTACACGCCCCCCTCATCCTTGTGTGATTTTCTTCTGCTCTTCTTGTTCCCCTTTTCGTGCATTTCACTCTGCCCCGGATGCGAAGGCCTCCTTCTCGACCACTTCTCAATGAGGCTAATTTTTAATCTTTTTTTTTTTTTTTAACAAAACCCCCGTTTCACACCTGACCTACAATTTCCTCTGCAGTCCACATTCTAGCGGCACCTCCTTTCATCTGGGTGAAGACGTCCAGCACGTTATTTATGTGCAGGAACTGACCTCTTCAGGTCAGCACAAGGGCAGATGCACTCCCAACCCCCCCTGAACAACAGAGGACGATACAGAGGAGAGCATTCAGAAGGAAGCTGCTCTGCTGACATGATGTATTAACTTCAAAGGTTCGGTGAGGAGGAGTTTTACTATGGTTATTACTCACATGCTACCTCAGGCCCCGAGGAAAAGGGCATGTTCGTGTCTGTACCGACTCTATTAGACCGGCGCTTCAAACCTTGAAGGGTTATGAGGTTCACTCCTCACCGTATGAGGTGGTGAATGTGGACGTTCAGTGACTGATCGCAAACATCATGTAACAGTCTGCAATATATCGAGAATGTCAATTTGCCATGTTAAGCTTTGCACGGCATTTGCCGGCATTTACTTTGAATGGGGATGCTCTGGTCTCACACCTCCGGGGTTCTGGGGTCAGTTCTTCCCCCGTGGCTCTTTCTATATTGCCTTTGCTAATTGCCACCACTAAATTAGTGCGTAATGAGTGCAGCCCTCTGATGGACTGGAATCCCATCCAGGGAATCCACTTATGCTCTTTGACACCTGATAAATGGTTATGTATGATGGATGGATGGAATGTGTCTTGGAAGAAACAAACCGTTTACGCAATTATCAACAATCGAGGCCTTTGACGTGAAAGATTAAGAAGAAGAACAGAGTACCAGCTTCACTTTGTGTTTCCCTTACTGTCACCCATATTCTGCACAGCAGATACTTGCTGCGTGTTAATACCGATATCTTTAAGGACAGCTTAAATCGACCTGCTTTGTTTGCCTTAAATCCGAGCCACGATCGAGTCAGATTAATGATTTGAGCGGTTTCGCTAATCTCGCACCCGCTCAGAGTTCTGCTGTGTGCTGCCTGCTAATGGCCTGTCACCTCTATTCCAGGCTGCGCCCATACTCTGTCGAGTCACTCACTGGGGCACTGGTTACACGTCCTGTCATTGTGGGGAAAGTGCAAAATACCACGACAATCTCCCACTAACCTCGCTGCTTAACGCTTTCTGGTGTGTGAAAGTTTGGGAGGTTTGAATGTTCGTTTGGTCAGTCGAAACAAATGAAAAAAACAGAAGTCCACATAAATAATAGAACGTGCGGCAAAAGCTAATATTGACGCAAATAAAAAGGATTGTATACAGAGCTTATTGTAATACACTTACTGAGCACCCATGCTGAAGCCCAGGTAATCTTTACTCAGATTAGGAATGGACTCATTCAAATGAGTACCCAGTACCAACAGCTTTCGACTTACCTAAATCAGAACTTACTCAAGAAATACACAGACGTACACAGAGTTTACAGAAGTACTAATGCAAAAAAACATTGTTTACTGATGCCTCTGTGGCTCATGTGCAGAAAAACCACAGGTTAGTCCTATTTATCTATCCATCTATCCATTCACCTTCCAATCAGCTTTCCAGTGCAGAGTCAGCTGGGGGGCTAGAGCCAATTCCACTTAGTACTGTATATGGCACAGCGCTGGCGTCACCCTGGACGGGATGCCGGTCCGTCACAGGGCACGGGGCCGTGGTACACCCTGGACGGGATGCCGGTCCGTCACAGGGCACGGGGCTGGGGTACATACCCCACGTTTGCTTTTACTTAGGGAAGCACTAGGACAGGATTGGGTACGATCACCTGATTACACCCCCCCCCATGATGGACAGTGCCTCCCCCTCCCTCACCAAATTATCACAAAAGGGACATTAAGGCCTGTCGGCTTTTTTGAAGTGAAGAGGGGAAAAAATGAGGCAGGAGAGAGAAATCTAGCAAAGCGTGAAAATGATTCCCTCTTGGTTATTAAATCAGACACACGAGGTGCCGTCTAGCTGCCTGTCCCTGTGACCTGACAGCTTGGACACCAGGGCTAATCAGTTACCCATTCTCACCAGGAAACCCTTCACCCCTGGTGAACTCCCAACTGAATTAAAAAAGTTTACTGCTTGAGGGGGGGGGGGGCAAAGAATTAAATTTGAACATTTAAATTTGTTATATTTTTAAAAAATCAGAAAGTAGGCTTTCAAAATGAAGGACAAGCAGACAAAAGGCCAACGTGGCAGCGGTTTGATGGTCTACGGAAAAGAGTCTGATTTTTGATGCTGCCTAGCCAATGAGAGCAAACGTTATCTGAGAGGACATTGTCCAATCGTCCAGGAGCGTCATGCAGATCGGTGAAGCCATGATACTCTGTCGTTTATATCGCTGCATGCGCTTTGATATGCCGATTGATCCTTCACAGCATAGACACCCTATTGATGCCCCGGTGATAAGTGGAAGTCGGCTGTGTTATTGTGTGCGGCACGACCATTAAGATATAAAGGTTATCTCTGTTCATTTTGTCTGTGCTTCAATGGCTGCCTACGTGTGATTCTACTAAACATCAGGGATGCAGAATTTATTATAAATATTCATTAACTGCACATGTAACATACAGAATAATCACATACTGCTAATCACTAGCTGTAGCTCGAAGATCTGAAGGTTAAAAAGGTGTATTTACTGATTTACCATAATTAACGAGTAGCATGAAATAAATGTAATGTTTAGCATTCTACAGTGGGGTGACAGTCATGCTTCTGTCGCTGGATTTCAGTGTGAAAGAGGCTCAAGTGACGATTATCGGCAGGATATGCAAGACTTTCCACCCCCAGATAAGTGAGAAAATTCCCGTTCGAGAGCTTCTAGCACGACAGAGGGGTGCAGGCTGACACACAGTGCAGATCTGATGTGTGCACGGTGACATCAACAGGACTAACTTATACCCCCAGTAAACTGTGGGTTCCGATTAACGCCCCCAGTATGAAGATAACCCAACTGTTTTCATGGTGCTTGAATCCATCAACCATCCTGGGTGAAAATAGAGTCCGTTGGTAGACATAAATGTTCACACTATGGAAATATTCTCTTTCATGAGATTTTGATACCTAAATCCTCTTAGCCCATCCAGTAGTACTCTTGAACCACTCACCCCACCTCAGGAAAAACAGAACAGCTAAATTTACAATTTGACAAAATTTACTGCATAGTTTCCCCTTGCCCCCCATAGATAGTCTTGTGGCCCATTCAATAATTTGTCACGGATTCGGGGGGTTCAGGCACGGGGACGAGGCATGGTAGGAGGTAGGAAGGAGGATGACCCACTGGCGGCTCCCAGGACATCAAGGGTTTATTAACTGAACTAAGAAACACAAGAAACATTTACAAAAAAGGGACCACAAGGGGTTAAAACTAAAAGGGGAAAACCAAAGACTGAGTACTAATGGGGCAGGTAACGTACATCACATACATCATACATCAAACAACAGTAATAATGACTCCAGAAGGAACAGAATGGGACCAGGAACTTAAATACAACAGGCTAACAAGAATAACGCAAGACAGGTGAAAACAATTAACAAGGACTAGTAAAACAGGCAACAGGTGACACTAATTAACTCAAGAAACTAAACAGGGAGACTAAAAACTGACAAAGAAACAAGGAAAACAGAATCTAACACTGGAAATGACAAAGACCGGTAAAACACAACTAAGGCACAAAGCAAGAAAGCAAAACTGAATACAAATCACAGGACTAAACTGATACAGATGAAACACTAGGAACAAAACACAAAAACAGAGGAGGTGGGATTCAAACACAAACATTCAAACGCTGCATGCTCATCATGTTGAGCCATGTGGCTGACAGGGAGCCGGGGAAACACTAAAGACTTGGACAAAGGGGGAAGACAGGAAAGACTGGGACAAACCTGGTGCTGACCCTGACACAATTCAGATCTGGAGCCAAGCCTGGCTCTATGAACTGCTACGACATGCAAGCTCTTCAAAACAAGTGTTAATGGTACATTTAAGCTATAGCAGCTGCCATGACGGCCACGGGTATGTTGGGTTGACGTTTCTGTAAGTCACTAACTTACACCAGGAGCATGGGGAAAATTTGGAAACTGTCCTGGAAACAGCTTCAGCAAAGCCCTTGTAAGCAGTGGGAAGATCAAAGCAAGGGACCCCCCGCCCCCGGTACGGAGAGTCACCTGTCGCAGGTTTAGGTAAACGAAGAGTAATGACTGATATCGTATACCGTATCTCCTCTCTCTGATTAGATTCAGTTCAAACAAAATAGTAAAAATTACAAATTAATTTAGATTCATCAGTCATTTGGATACTTAATTGTTTAAAGGCTAGAAAACTAGGCTAGTGATTACTAAAGAATTTTCTCATCAATTAATCATTAATGGGACATGATAAAGGGATAAGAATGAAAATCACTTTTATGAGGTACTATGAGACATTATTACCGGTACAAACCAACCTTCCAAATCTCTGGAGGGCTGACAGAAATTCTGAGATGTGGCAGAAGATGGAAAAGTAAAAAAACAGCACAATCATTTACAGCACATACAACAGGGTCGCCGGAATGAGCATCTCGGAAGCGGTCGTGCAAGCCAGGCTTAGTGACTTCTAAGGGCAGCAGCCTCTTTTGCACACAGCTCAATATCGGATTTATCTTCATGCACACTGACATGCTCACCCCGTTATTATCCAAGGTCTCCTCACATTTGATCCTGGCAGCGGGGGGGGCTAGTTATTTAGGGCCCCAGGAAAGCATATCATATTGGGCCCTCAACTGGGTCTGGAAAATTTTGAGGGGGGTTCAAACTTTAATCCCTGGCTACGTGTCTGCTTGGGATCAAACAAATATTGGGGGGAGGGGGGTTTCATAATTGTATTTTTACTATGTGGCTACGTATCTGGGCCCATCCCAGACTAATTCAATTATGTTCCAAAATTTTTAGGGCCCCCACCACTCAAGGGTCCTGGGGATCGTCCTAATCCCCCCCCCCCCTTATGCCACCCTGGCAGGCATGGTCAGTATGATGTTCAAAACACTCAAGCACTCATTTGAAGATATTATTTGGACCTTTGCAGGCATCTTCCTAGACAGCCGATTTGTCAGAGACAGGCACTGAGAGAGGCACACGTGAGGTGGAACAGCAGGGTCCTAACTTCTCATCGGTCTTAAAACTGAAGTATTGCATCCAGTTTTCCCTTTCCTGGGCTGTGTTTGCATGGTGTTTTTCTTTATTTAATGAGCCAGAGAACATTGCGATATTTGGGGTAGAATCTGATTTTTCTCTTATTTATGTGTATAGCTTAAGCTTGGATATGACTGTAGGTCCAGTCTCAGCATGACTCATCAATGACTGATGTAACGTGCGTGATGTAACGTGCGTGATGTAATGTACGTGATTTATGGAGAGTATTTCTGATGAAATTTCCAACTATTTTATATTGTATACACAGTGTCCTCAAACAGACTCAAGCCACAGCAACAAAGTGAAGTTCTTTGTCCGGAAATGGACCAGCTGCCTTTATGTTGTAGATTTTCTTTTTTTACAGCAAACACTAATTATCTGCCTTTCGATATCGGTTAGGACCTTTATGTTTGATATTAAATACTGACAAATCAATAAGAGCAAAATCTATTTTCATTCATGCCACCAAAATGTCACACCAAAGAAGATTCTTCGATTTAATCACTGTAATATTGCCACAGTCTCTTTCCATTAAACAATAAGGTGTCAGCGGTAGAATGGATCATTTCACACCAGTCTGCTAATACTTCTTGGTAAGTGACACCTTGCTTTTTAGAGGAACCTCTTAATAAGCAGTTCATTCTGAGCCCTGCAGACGTTCTCTGATAACAGGCAGTGTTCCTGTTTCTGATTTCAGCCTTTGCTTTGTGCTGTAATCAGGTGGCAGACATTGTCTCCATATTCAGGAAGAAAACATCAGAGCCCATTTGCAGGTCGTTCCCAAGGAGCCACAGGTTACTCCCAGATCCATACTGACTCCCCTCCTGTTGTTGTGCTCATTCTCACCCGCCATGCCGTTAAAAAGCTTGCAGCCTCCCACTGGGAGCTGAGGCCAGTCTGAGTGATCAAGAGATAAACAAATATTATTAAGGGAAAACCTTTCAGTCCGTGGATGTGAACATCTACATAAGCAAAAGGGCCTAAGTGTAACTACTAAACCGATAAGACAGATTAATAAATATTTCTTAAGCGATTTCTGTGATTGTTCATTTTAAGAACATAAGAAATTTACAAA
>JAODLD010000016.1:4567224-4574724 GCA_026781065.1 Mormyrops boulengeri
AAAACCCTGGGTTCCTTTAAAACGGAGCTAGATAAGATTTTAACAACTCTGAGCTATTAGTTAAGTTCTCCTCAAACGAGCTTGATGGGTCAAATGGCCACCTCTCGTTTGTAAATTTTGTATGTTCTTATGTATCTGAGACACACACATAACTCCAAACACCAGAATGGACCGCACTGTTTTCTAGGAGACAGTTTGGCTGCTACAGCTTCCACGTGCTACAGTGTCTGTAAAATCAACTGGAAAATTCAAATTGTTTCCCAATATTGATGTAAGAGATAAAAGGGAATGGAAGATGCAATGCAGAACAAAGGACTGGGGATCCAAGGACCCAGAGGAGCGGGAGGTAATTTCTGGTGACGCTGGAAAGAAAACGAAGACAGTGCCATGAAAAAACATGAAAACATTTTTTTTAATTAAACTTCATTTAAGGATCATTAGCGTCACAGGCTTCATTTGGCCACTGCGACATCATCGATACAGTTTCCAAACTCATTAAAACAGTCTTGGTGACATTTGAAAATCTAGATTTGGATCATATACGA
Source organism: Mormyrops boulengeri (assembly GCA_026781065.1). NCBI lineage: Eukaryota > Metazoa > Chordata > Actinopteri > Osteoglossiformes > Mormyridae > Mormyrops > Mormyrops boulengeri. The sequence continues at coordinate 4,567,770 of JAODLD010000016.1, forward strand.
GTTTTATGTAACTGTGGAGCTTTTTTCTGTTTTCATGCTATCTTTGTTTTTCTTTACTGTAGGAAATGCTACAAAAAGCTGTGCACACATGGCTGTAATGTTCAGTGTGCACACATGGCTGTAATGTTCAGTGTGGACACATGGCTGCAATGTTCAGTGTGCACACATGGCTGTAATGTTCAGTGTGCACACATGGCTGTAATGTTCAGTGTGGACACATGGCTGTAATGTTCAGTGTGCACACATGGCTGTAATGTTCAGTGTGCACACATGGCTGTAATATTCAGTGTGGACACATGGCTATAATTTTCAGTGTGGACACATGGCTGTAATGTTCAGTGTGCACACATGGCTGTAATGTTCAGTGTGCACACATGGCTGTAATATTCAGTGTGCACACATGGCTGTAATGTTCAGTGTGCACACATGGCTGTAATATTCAGTGTGGACACATGGCTATAATTTTCAGTGTGGACACATGGCTGTAATGTTCAGTGTGCACACATGGCTGTAATGTTCAGTGTGCACACATGGCTGTAATGTTCAGTGTGCACATATAGCTTGGTATGGATTTTTACTTTCTGAACCTGAACTTTCCACCTCTGCATATGTGGAGTTCACAATGAAGGTACCTTGACTTATTAGACCCTGCAGGAGCAGAAGCAAACTGACCTTCCCACTGATAGCAGCAGATTTCTCTTCACAGAGGGTGTCAGCTGGTCACGCATGCAGAGCACACTGACACACTGCCTAAGGCTGGTCACAGACCATTCCCCTAACCCATTTAACTCTGTAATAATTCATAGGCTCACAGAAAACTCAAAAACATTCACTATTTTAAACATATCCGTGTTTCCCAGGCCTGTCATTTCATTGTAACTGGATTCTGCACCTTAAAAAGGTAAAGCTCTCAGTTTGAAATCAGTGTTACATTAGTGAAACTGTATTATGTGCAGAACATTCCCAGTAGAGTGTCTGTTGTGACACACCATCCCAGTAGCTGATTGAAGTTTCCATGGCAACTAAAATATTCTCGCATGCTCCAACAAGAGGGTTCAGATCATTTAATTCATTTCCTCTTTAGTAAAGACATGATCCTTGATATTGTGTCTTATCTTTCTATTTCCAAATAACTAATACTGCCATTCAGTGTGTTTCATTGTAACGTATTAAGGAAGTAAATTAAGATGCAATTTGTACAGTGCTTTTCACATTCTTTGGAAAGTAATTTTTTTGCTCCTTTCAACTGCTGTATTGTTCCACTTGAGCATCATAATATGCATCGATTTTGTTAAGAAATGTAGGGGAAGCCAGGTTGAGAAAGAGAGCATTTGTTGTCAGCATCAATGATCGTATGTCATTTTCAGGTCAGCACACTGTCGATGATCAGGCATAACGCATTTTGCTGCAATAAACTCAGCTTGCGTCATTCTATTCTTGCTACTCAGTGCTGACGTCTCGTTTGGGTAGCAGAGCAGTGTCGTTGTTTTCATAACGGTTGGCGTCACTTTAGAAAGCAGGTATGCTGCGTTTCAGACTGTAACAAGGTCGCTGAAGTGAGCTCTCAGGTCTGCTGTGAGGTGCATTGAATGGCGAGGACAGATATTAACAAGATGACAATGACAGAGGAGAGACTCACACACGTCATCTTAGCGTGTCCCTTACAAGCACGTCGGGAAGATGCAGTTATCTTTTTTTTTCACTTGGAGGGGTTTCTCTCAACTACATCTGCAGTGACCAGACAGTGAGCATCTCCTGCATGGTGCTTCCAGCACAGACCATCTACCTGACTTTAACATCCCATAATTAACCTCTAGGTGAAATGGGAAATGTCCGAAGCGCCCGATCGGCACACGGCCTGAATGTGGGATTATCTCTGAGGGCCCGAGGCCGGTCTCTGCGTGCGCGGTAATCTTTAGCGGGTGTGACATTCATTAACACTCACAGACCAAAAACGACCCCCTCCCAGGTGCCAGATCTCATTTCTGGTGGGTCAAGCAGCATGCAAACTCACGCTAAATAAATGTGTATTCGGCAATCACACATGGTACCAAAAATACTCCTGCAAGTTCTGCATAAGGTGCTTCGCCTTGATTTTCTCCCTCAAACAATCCCACTAAAGTGGATATAAACCGATCACCTACATTCCTTCTCAGCTATTTGGAGTATGTGTGTGTGTATATATATATATATATATATATGTAAAAAATTTATTCTTTGTGCAAAAACTGTGCAAAAAATGTATCACCAAAAAGAATGTCAATAACAAAAACAACCAATGGTTTTTGACCAGTGTCTCCCAACACTGACCTTGCTTTTCAGTGCCAGCAACATGGTACTGATGAACAAAGGCCCAGATGTTTCTCGCCGTTTTGGGACCAAAGGCCCAGACGTTTCTCGCCGTTTTGGGACCAAAGGCCCAGACGTTTCTCTGCATTTTGGGACCAGAGGCCCAGACGTTTCTCGGCATTTTGGGACCAGAGGCCCAGACGTTTCTCGGCATTTTGGGACCAAAGGCCTAGACGTTAACCTGTGTTGCTGAGATCTCTGTCTGTTCCATCTTTATATGTATCGACTGATAATAAGCGGCTGCATCTTGAGACAAATAAAGCCCACCCATGCGGAAATTAAAATACCCCCACATCCTCTAATCACTTGCCCTGGACTGGGTCACGGGAGGCTCGGAGCCTGTCCCAGGCAGCACAGGGCACATGGGGGGGGACCGGTCCGGCCAAATAGACTGACAGCGTGTTCCTGACCCGAGAGGCCAGTGTGACACGGGGAGAACTCTACACACACAGAGGCGGGATTCGAACCCCCAAATATAGCGCCACCTACTGGGCCACTGTGAAAATACATGCAGCATTAATTCTAAAGCAGAAGGGTTGATCCCAGAGCAGGTGTATGATAGAGGACACTAATGCTAAACCCCCTAATCATTCAAATAATGAAGTACTTGTTTATTAATTAGTCAAATCATATCGCTGGTTGCTGTTTTTGCCTTGGTTATAAGCAACCACTGGATATGTGTCCATGAAAGCAGTGGTTAAGCACAATGCTTATAAGCTTTAAAATCACATTCAGTGGAAGTTTAAAAGTGCACAAACATCCAGCCTCATCAATGTCAACACACAAGTACATCATTTTATGAAATATGAATACCTTTGTCTTAACAGTTCAGAAGTATAATCTCAAAAAAATAATAATTTGAGTGCCAGCTGCTCACCACATGACTACCATCCATCCATCCATCCATCCATCCATCCATCCATCCATCTTCCAAATACTCATCACCAAAAAACACAGAATTTATTTTATCTACAGTTTTCATTAGAGCATTATACCTCAAAGGAGACGAACGGTTGTGTATCAGTTTTTTGATGACAGAAACTGGCTAATAAGAATGTGAGAGACAGTATAATGGATCACTGCAGAGATCTGAGACGGTTCACTTGACATTCTCAAGAGTCAAGCAAGTAACTGCTATGAATGTAAGCAGAATATTTAATCATATCATCAGCATACTTCGCACCTCAGGTCAAGGAGGTGACATGAAGATGATTTTTTCAACAGCTGAACTTGTACAATCTATGTGTTTGACATTGCAGTACAGACAGGATAAAGTAGACATGATGTGAACTGAAATTCTCCTCTGGCTGAAGTATGATTAGCAAAGCAGCACAGAATAAAACATCAGCACTGACAGGGACATCAGTCACTACAAAAAAAATCGGCATTAGCGTAGGGCGTTGGCATCAGACTTTATGAAGCAAACATTATTTTTCTCAGCCTGAAGAGAAGAATCCTTTCATGAATTCCATTCTCACAAATGCACAATAATTATTTTAATTTTGCTTTTATGCAGAAAGAAGAGAAGCTTATCACCATTTAGCTGAGAAGGTAACAGGAAACATTTTGCAGAAATGTTCTCCGTGAAATTTGCTTGGGGAATTAATGGCATTTCTCTACCTCTTGGCTGCTCTGTAGTGTGTAGAGTGTTAAACAATTAACAGGAATTTGAAACACAAGTCTGAAAGAAAATGTTTTTCCAGAAACAAACAGTTTCCAAGACTTCAGGCCAACTGATAACAATTTGTTCACATGCGCACTGCCCAGGAAACACAGGGTCTCCAAGCGTTAATGCCCCCCAAAGCTGCCAGCTCCCATTTGTATGAAACCATTTCTTCTCGTAGAATTATCGTTTCATCATCCAATTATTCGTATACTGCTCTTCATAGTATACATATCATCTGTATCTAGTAGCAGGAGATCAACAATCAGGAAAAGAAAACCCAGAAGAGAAGAGCTTCTATTGCAATATTTGGACTCACGTAATATTTTATTAGAAATACATAGAAAAGACGCAGAATCACAGAGCAACGGATCATTTAGCAACAAAATTGTGCATGTAGTGCGGATGAGGGCTTCCGTTGTCTTAAAGTGACGTGATTATCTCTCGGCAGAGAAGGTTCTCACCCAGGAGGTGAGCAGATACACACCAGGAAACATCTTATTCTACACAGAAAGAGAAGCTTGGCAAAGGCAGAATAAACAGTTCCATTAATCAGCCAATGGAAGGCAGAGGGCGGCTTTGCTACAGTGTCAATCTACATTCAGGTGAAAATGTAGCTTTTTGTATCTGTGGTCCTTTAATTAGTGACAGCAGCAGCTGACTGGATGGAAGCAGCAACAAGTGAAAATGAGGGAAAATTAGTCTAAAATCAGTTAAAATTTTTGCATTTTGGTCGTCTTTGTTACAGGTGATTATTTTGTGGCTTTCAGCTGTTTTTGTTGTAATTACATACGAGTTAAAGGTTTGCTGACACTCACAGCCACAATCTCATACAAATACACTAAACATTATATCTTACACTTACAGACATATTAGAGTCAATCTGTTCATATAAATAAGGTGGCTATATCGATAATATTCTGGGTTCACCTCTTAACATTGATTCCAGTATAATTATAGCTTCTATCTTATCTTAAATGATTATAGGTTTTTGTTGATCTTAGTTGAGTAGACCTTAATCAAACAACGAGAGGCACAAATGATTTAAAATCCATTTTTGCATCTGGAGAACGTTTGGTATTCATGTGGTCAATGAAAAACACCAGAATCACCTCAATCAGCATGTATGTGTGTGCAGATCAAAGTATGTACTCATTCGGGTGATTTTAATATGCTCTGGACTGTTAAAATGTGAGAAAGATTACAGTGCGGTTTGGGTGTTTAGCAATAGCCAGGAAATGAAGAAGGCGGCATGCAAAATAAGTACAAAATAGGGACGATAAAAAATAAAGAACCTTATAGCGATATTTTCATTGCGTTTTATTCAGAAAGAGTCCCCAAAAATAAACCACACGTGTCACAGATTTCATTTACAATATTTCAGGAATTGCTCTGAATTTCAGTCAAACACCTGTTTGTAATTTATAACGAGACAGTAAACGCTAAAATGAGTACGTTTATGCCACCCATCGTATATCTGCAATTCAGCCATGTGGTTTATTTACTGTAGATACAAAATGATTATGTAAGTCCTAAACAGCCTTTTAAAAGTGTTAAGTGTCGTTGACTGTTTTTGAAAACTCAAGACATAATTAAAGAAGTACATTTCACAAATTTAGAAATATCTAAGCATTTTATTTTTCCATTCCAGGTTGAAATAGTCTGTGTCCATCTCTGTCCATTCATTTAAACTTCCGATAACAGCAAGATCATAGCGCCATTACTGGTCAAACAGATACAAAAATAAGCTGGGTGAGCTAAGTCTGTCCTCAGAGTGGCAGTATGTTTAAAACACTTCCTGTTTGTGGTACCAATAGCCATATCTTAAGAGCTAAATTAAAGGTAATGTCTGTTAGGGAACATCATGCTTCTAATGGCAATTCATATATTTTAATGTCAAATCAGAGAATGAAGCTGTATATATATAGATATATGCTTCAAAATAGTCGTATATGATGTCTACATATACTTGTAAAAATAGGGAATATTAAAACTATGTTCACTTGGATGGTGGTGACTGATGGCTTTCGACCTAAACCTCTGGATGTAAATTTATATGCCTTATCTGGCATCGTGGAACAAGCTTTGAGCCGTTATTTTAATCCGTTTGCCTTATTCAAAAAGAAAGCGTGCCCGTTTGTGTTCTCCTGCATTTACACGCAAATTACTCTTAGATTACAGTTTGTGAAGCTGTTACCCTGATCATTGCCCGGAAAATTGAAATATAAGGACAACACACCGCACACTTCCTAAAAACTAACGAAATAAAAGAAAAAGGTTATAACAGCATCACAATATAAAGAACTTACACTTTTACAAATAAAACCATGAGAAAAGAACTTATTTCAAATGTCAAGCATTGAGTACCTCTTATATCAACACCATATGTTAAAGTATAAGATACACAGGAAGATTATAACAGTGATAAATTACACGATTTAAACATTATACCTCAATTAGCATGAACATATTTGGAATAATACCAATATGAATTTGGTAAAACCTAAAGCCTTTTTTTTACATCCTCACAGATCATATAGTCAACTAATATGGAAGCAGGTTTATTTAAAAGCCGTTCCGTTTGTGAAAATACATAAAAATATTTTTGGGTATTTTTATTTGAATTTTCTTAGAAAAAAGAAAAAAACACACATATCGATGCAAATGAAGTCAAGTGTGCTTAAGTCAGTATGGGTCCTGGATTTAACGACGATGGCCACACGAAAAAATGGACGCACTGCCTCGACAATGATTTTTTTCAGCTGAGACTCATGGTACTTCCAACAACAGCTGTGCATGTCGATTGGAGCAGACAGAAAAGGCGGGACGATGTCATCAGCTGTGCATGTCAATTGGAGTAGACAGACTAGGCGGGATGATGTCATCAGCTGTTCATGTCGATTGCAGTAGACAGACTAGGCGGGATGATGTCATCAGCTGTTC
>JAODLD010000016.1:4588714-4601864 GCA_026781065.1 Mormyrops boulengeri
TAATTCAGCGCCCGGGGAGCAGTGCTTGGGGGCGGTACTTTGCTCAGGGTACCTCAGTGGTGCCTTGCTGGTCGGGGGTTCGAACCTGGAATCTTTCAATTACAAGTGCGCGTCCCTAACCATTAAGACACCACTGCCCAAATTAAGAAATTTCTGCAAAACAGCCTTATCATTAGACTTACTACACCATGTTTGGCACACTAACGAATAACAGAACCTCATCTCAGTTAAAAATGCTACACTTTGACTGTCACATTCCACATCGCGTGTGACGAGTTCATCACCGGTGAGATGCTCACCTGCTCCATGATATCTTTGACTTTGTCCTGCTCACAGTCTAAGATGACTCTCCTCTCCTTCTTGTTCTCCAGGTCCTGGAAAAGCGAGCGGTAGGCCTCATCCTTCTTCTCGTCCTTCAGGTTGCCGACGTTGATGGCCGTCACCTGCCACTTCCTCTCTGCTGCAGTGTCCAGAACGACCTGAAGCGTGGACAAACCTGTGTGGCACAAATAAACAAAGGAAGGAGTTATTTCCAAGCCCACCATTTGAGAAGGACATTACCATCTTGGCTATCGAGCATACTTCATTTCAATTGAAATATAACAGCAGGATTTAGTGCAAAAATGTAAACATTCCACCATACTCCATATATGGACAGAGCATCTTGGACAATTACTGGCAATGGGCACCAAATCAATGGCAATAATAGGACCAGCACCTTCATAACTGGAAAAAATCTGAGAGTTTTATGCCAAACTTAGGCCATTTATTTCAGTGTTGGTCAACCCGGCGCTCAGGGACCCCCAGACGCTCCACATATCTGTTCTCTCCCAGAAACACTGATTTATTTAAAATACAGCCAACCATGTAGCCACATATTAAAATAAGGGGTTTAACTCCACCTGAAAAGTTTCTGTTAAACATGTAGTCAGATAGTACTAAACCCCTACTAGCATTAAACCCCTACTAATACTAAGCCACAGGTAATACTAACCCCCCACGAAACCCCCTACTCGTACTAAACCCTAGGTAATCCCCCTGATAAACAGGTAGTACTAAATCTACGGAGGACCCCCCACCGGGGGGGTTTAGTGCCCATGGGGCCTGCTTTCTGGATTTCTGGCAGAAAGCACCTCCAAACGGAGTTTAGGATCATGAGTACAGTAAACCCCTCGTATCCAGAGGGGAAAACATTACAAAACCTACAGCGGATAGTAGCAAATAGTAGCATTTTTTTTCATGTACATACATACATAAAGTCTAATTTATAAATTATACACAGTAAGACATCAACAATAATAACTAATAATGTGATAAAACGATTGCAACAATAAACTAATAAAAATTATGTGAGTGTGGTCTCTCTCTCTAGAATGAATGGGATTGTGACGTTTTTGCTTAACGGATGATGGAGCAATATCTTGTGCAAATCATTTTTACTTTAGTGTGGAGTTTTATTTATTTTCTGAATTTTCCACGTAATATTTTCGGGTCGCAGGTAAACACGGATAGTGCTGTTACTGTACTGTTAAAGTATAACCTTGGTCAGACAGTCTGATATCTCACACAGCCTCACGGAGCAGTGACTCAGGTCTGTTGGCCGTCCCACAGGAAAGCAGTGACCCCTGTGGGCCACGTCGTCAGTGTGCGGGTCTGGCAGCGAGTCACAACACCGCAGATTCATCTTTCATGGCCACGATTTACTCACAAACTTCTCAGTTTTTGTTATTTATGAGTGCTCCAGACACATGTGACCTCTAACTCCACACGTCTGCCTCATTAATGAGCCAAAGTTCATTTAGTGCATAAATAAAAATAATTCATTAACGCTCATACATTTTCATGTTGCTAAGAGTGGCAAACCCCCCCCGCCCCCCAACCCCAGGCTTCTCCCCTTTGCTCTGCTGGCGTGACGTTCGCACGTTCCCCCCATGTTGTGAGGGTAAAGGCAATTACTCCACAGGCCTTCAACTCGCCCTCCCCCGGCATGGTGGAATTTATTACCGTTATTTTAGCATGACGTCTAAATTAATAATCTCAACAAAAAGACATTAATAACAAATCCTTTATTTTCACTGAAAAACAGAGTAGACAAATAAAGCAGATTGTTGCAATGTGCAACGTAATCAGCCATAGGTGCCCCGCCTCCCAGCTCGGGGCCCTGGACCACTGCCTTTGCTGGTGCTACACCTCTGCGTGCAGCTGTCCTTTGGGGATTCTGGCTAATTCCCACAGTCCAAAGACATACAGCTAGACTGACATCTCTGAATTTCCCATAGCATGGGATTGTAAGAGTGTGATAGGCTGCCAGTCCATGGCGTCCCCCGCCTCCTGCTGTATGCTGTCTAAGATAGGCTCCAGGACAGTAAACAACACAGAAGATAAGTATTACACCCCTAGGGCAACAGGGAGTGTACCTGGGTCATGTGACTTGGAAGCTGCCACATGACTTCAGGGCTTCACCTGTACTTCCTGTCAGTCTCAGCTGCCCTAGTGAAAGGTCCTGCTGCAAACGCACTACACGACTTTGAATAAATGCGTCAGCTGAGCAGCTGAATGCGACATCCCTTGAGCACACGTGTGAACCATCCATGAACCGTGACTCTGTGAACTGTATCGGCAAATCACCACACAGGTCATCTTTAGCAAACGGCTGACGCTGCCCTGCCACACAACAACACCAAGTACAAAATTTTACATTTACATCAAGCAAGTGGTGAGAAGGTCCAAAGTTATGTGGCTCCCTATAGCACCGTAGCTTCTGCTTTGTTAAAAAAATAAAATAATAAATGGCTCATCGGACTCACAAAGCCAAGAAAAAACGATATTAACAAATCAGTGTTATGTTCCTGGCAAAAGCATTTTACAGATTCATATCAAGGTCCTGAAAACTGTGCCTGGAAGTAGCAATGAAAATACATCATAATAATAATATCCCAAGGTTTTCATATGTGTGTGTGTGTGTGTGCGCGTGCGTGCATTATGTTTATATTACATTGTGGGGACCAAATGTCCCCTCACGATATGATAGAGGAGGTAAGGAGCATGCACTGATTGCAGTGTGTAAGGAGCATGCACTGATTGCAGTGTGTAAGGAGCATGCACTGATTACAGTGTGCAAGGAGCATGCACTGATTACAGTGTGTAAGGAGCATGCACTGATTACAGTGTGTTGCCGCACCCACCACACGACAGACCACCTCAGGGATGAGAACCTGAGTACAGTCATGAGGCGGGTGATACCTCAGCACCACACTAGTCCGAATGCACCGGTGTGTGTTTTTTTCCAATGGCTGGAGTGCCAATCCTGCTACCAACCCCCAGATTTTTCCCCTATATGTTGGAGGACCTCCTTATAGGGCTGGGTGTACATCAACGTCATACCTAGGATGGAGCAATTGCAGGTTAAAGGCCTTGCTCAAGGGCCCAACGCAGTAGAATCATTCACAGGAGAGGTTTGTAATTATATCTTTGTGGGGACTCTCCATTCATTTCTGTGGGGAAAACTATTTATTACATCACCAGACTAAAGGTTGGATACCGCAAGCCACCTAAAAGGAAAGTGATTGTTGCATCACATTATCTGGGCACCTGACCTAAACTCAGCAGACACGGTTTTGGAGGAGTTTGACCAGAGAGTGCCAGCAAAAGTGGCCAATGAGAGCTCAGCATATATATGGGACCTCCTTCAGGATCTGAACTGGCAACCTTCTGGGTCTCACCCCCCCCAACAGGTTAATTTTTTTAATACTTTTTTTGGTTGGTGCATTATTCTGTGGGCTATTTTATAGTTTTGATGTCATTATAATTATTCTGCCATGTATAAAATAGTGCAAATAAACGTTTTGTATGGTTAGGTGTGTTCAAACTTTTGAGTATGTGAGTGTGTGTGGATATATACATTTAACAAAAATGTATACATGTAGGCTCAATTAACAAAGACATAGTCTCTGAATCTTCCTTCATGGTCTCAGTCCTCTCAGACAGAACCTTAAACTGATTACATATCCATAAACCCACCATGAGGAAGCTTCACACACTGCAGCTACATCCTCACGAATTCGTAAAATTTTCTTACGGGAGTTTCCGAAAAGAAAAATCTACCATTATCACACTACCGTTATCACTAACGTCGAAAAAAACTGCATTTACACTGCTCCATGTAAAAGGCAAATGACGTAGCTTACGACTACAAAAATAACTAGATTTAGCATTTGTGTAATTGTATATATTGTATATGAGTGGTTGCTAATGCATATATATTTCCCACATTTTTCATTTGCACAATTAACCAACCAAAGCTTTTTATAAAACATTTCATGCACATTTTTTGTCCAACCAAAATTTTGTATAGTTCTAGAAGTGGCGAAGAATATATTTTGAATCATTCATCTTGACTCTGATTAGTAATTTAGTCACTACACGCACCCTAATGTTCAATGGCTGGGTGTCGTTATCATAAGATAGAGCTTTACTTAAACTTGGCTCAGGTACAGTCTCGTTTTAAGCTCCACAATAGTTATAAACAGCATACAATGTACACAAATCACAATTTAGCTGCACACAAGTAAGCAAAACAACATATGTCAGGCAGCGAAGGTCGCGTACATCCTGCATGTTCACACGTGGCTTACTAAAGAAAAGCGTTCTTCATTTCTGTGGAGAGTAACCAATCAGGAAATGAGACATCCAACGCGAGCTAACTACGAACCAATCGGAGCTCACTGATGTAGGCGTAACAATTTTTTACGTTTACGGGCGTCTGTAAACATCCGTGAGTTTATAGAAAGGTCAGTTGTCGGACGGCGGGAAAATTTTGGGGAAAAAAAGATCCGTGGTAGTACAGACGGAAGGCTAAATTGGAAGATTTTTGCATTACTAAACTTAAACGTTTTAGTGCGGACGTACCCGCAGCTCTGAATCACAATCATCCTGTGTTTGGTTTCACGATGAAGATAAATGAATTGATGATTATTCTTCAAGCAAAAAAAAAATCAATATCTGAGGAGATTAGAATTTCAGACAGTGCATCGTTCCATCCAAGGAAGAAAAAATGTCTTAAATAACAATTTAAAACTGGAAGCAATAGATTTGATAAAATGAAATGACAATAATGATGTCTGAATACCAAATAAGGGCGTCCTTAAGGGGCTTACGTAAGCCCTTCTGGTCACATTGGTTTCCAGGTGTGAGATTTCACAGCCCAATCCGGGAACATGGCGTTCCTGCTGAGTGATTCAGATCACGCTGGAGTGCTTTCGCGTGAACGTGGGAGTGGACAGTCGCCGTGGTTCCTCCACTGAGGAAGAGGATGGCCAGCCATCTGCATGGAGAGGTTAGGCCAGGTTGGATGGTCCCTCTCTGCATGGAGCCTAGGCTGCCTTCCAGGCAAGATAAACGGCTTTGGAATAAATAGGCTGCATTGGTTCCTGATCATAACCTGATTGTGGAGTAATCATTGACACTGGGTGTCTTTCTCCACTACAGATGCTGACATGATCAAGATGTTCTTTAGTGATCCCCATGTGCTTCAAAATATTTGCCATGATTGTTATGTAAACTTCTTTTATTTAATTAGCTCTTACCTTATAGTACGATTATCATTAATTTGAACTTTATTTTATTACAGCATGATCCATCTAGGTGTTTATAATATTAGTGCTCTGTGGTTAACCGTCATACTGTCACGCCCCGCCGGGGAACCGGCAACGGGAGGCAGCCGGCCCCGACCAATACCCAGACTCCACGCTAGATGAAAGCCCGACATCACCGCGGCCCGGTGCGAGGTATTGTTAATGCAAAGAGACATACTGAGTGTTCGTTTCCCAGTCTCCTGTCTAGCTCCGTTCCACCCTGCTTGCCCTGCCCGATTCTCCCTGCAACCCATCTCAGCCTCCCTCCTGCCCTTCCTCCCCCCGCTCTTCCTCCTCATGAGTTCCCTGTGTACCCTATCTGCGTCTCCGGACAGCCCTCACGGTGATCGACCCATTTGCCAGCAACCCCGACGACGGATCCGGATCCTGACCTTAGCCTGTCTCTCGTTCCCGATCTCCTAGTTTTCGACCCTGCCTGCACGACCACGTCTCTGCCCGCTCCCCGGTTTTGTTCATTCAACCGAGTTGAATAAAGACCCTGTTAGCAATCCCTCTGTTGGTCCAAGCGGGTTCCTGACACATACTATCCACTACCAGCTCCGTAAACTAGGATACAAAGTAAGACAGTAACTAGGCTGAAACTCAACTAAATTGAAATCTTGAACATATTTTTCTTTGGTTTCTTTTGCTCTGAGCAAGCAGGAAATACCATAACGCTTACCTCTGTATGGCCAGCTGTAAGGAAAATGAAACATATCTCTTTTGTGTGCTTTTAGCATTCGATCGATAATCAAGCAAAGTGAACCGATTGTAGCAGAATAATCAATTTTTACTTGCATAATGAAAAATGGCCCTTGGTAAACATAAAATCATTGAAAGAACTATTCACCTTTGGAATATATGTTTATAAGTAAAATAATTATTTATTTGCTGCCCCCACACACACAGCATGGACTTTCTATAAAAGTGTCAAACAGGAGCCTGACAAGTACTTTCTGTCACCTTTAGATTTTATAGTACAATGTAACCTTGTAGACTTGAATTGTCATACTAAATAATGCTTTCATTGATGAACTGAGAAAGCAACAGCACAGGGCATTTCATGAATTCCACATTGTGCAGCTTCAGCACCCATAAAAATGGCGAGGTGTGAATCAGATGAAGAGTGAGTGCTCACCTCTATCGCTGTCGTACAGATAGGCGAATTTGTCCCATTTGTAGTATTCAATCAGGCTCAGAAGGGGTCCTTTGATGTCCGGCCTCATTTGGATGATAAACTGATGCGATCCATCCAGAGGAAAACTTGGCGTTATAAAAGACACGTGTAGAGTTTTGCAGAAGGACGTTATCGTGTTCACGGACTTCTTATCGTAAAATCCAAAAATAGCGTAGACTCCTCTCGAGAACTGCGAACAGACTAAAAAAAGGAGGAAAGACGTTAAATATGTATTAGTTGGATGATGTCCAGTATTATTAACTATACCTTCAATCAACTGACCGGAACTATAACAACAGACGTCCATCAATCAAATGCTTAAATCGATAACCTAAATTATGATCACGATAAAGGATGCATAGTCCGACAAAAACACATCGACTGAAAACAGATATAACGATTTAAAATGACAAAGTATGTTTCTGAGAAGGAATATGGATTCTCAATGATGAAAAGAAAAGAAATTGAATTTTAACAAATACATCAGAATCTTCTCCATGTCACCTCAGAGAGACCTCGAGAAGTTCTTGGATGATGGATGCATGTAAGCTGAATGATCAACAGCGCCACCTGCAGCTATATCTACTACTTTACTACAATTAAAGTAACCCTTTATATAAAAACAAATCAGTATAATCTATAGTCTGCCTGAGCTTCTATTTCTCATTTATGCATTTTTCACAAAAGCAATACATCTGTAAATGTTACAACGAGGCAGCCAGCCGATGTTGGTGTTGGTGCTGAGCAGTCAGTGTTGGTGTTGGAGTTGGGCAGTTAGTGCTGGTGATGGTGTTGGGCAGTTAGTGTTGCTGTTGGTGATGGTGCTGGGCAGTCAGTGTTGGTGTTAGGCAGCCAGTGTTGGTGTTGATGTTAGGCAGCTGATGTTGGTGTTGGGCAGCTGGTGTTGGAGATGGTACGGGGCAGATGATGTTGGTTATCAGGGCAAAGACCTACCCCACCCCCGTCAGCAAACTACCTTGCTGCCCCCACCCCCCATCAACAAACTGTACCGTCAGCAGCTCACCCAGGTAATCCTGGGGCCCGCTATTCAAAGCGGAGCTGTGCCTGACATGAGTCTTAGCTTATGAGAATCCCCCAAAATTGGCAATTTTCCATACATGTGGGACAAGGTATTCTGTGACTTTGGGACACCAGCGTTGTCATTTTATAAATTCTTCTGGCTGTTGGAGGCTTTCGCTGACATTTCCAAAAGGCAGCTGTCTGCTGATCATCCAGGAAATGTTCAGCCCATGACTTCATGTTCCCCTGTGCTTTTTGGCCACTGCAGAATTGTGAAGACAAATGGCCATTTCACTAAAATAAAGGCTGCATGATCACTTCCAGATCCAGCGAAGCATTAAGAATGGAGTTTTACACTATGGTGAACCTAAGCCACACATGAGGGTATTAACACATCAGTACAATGTTGTTTTGAGTGGTTTGTCTTCTTCAACAACAATTTCAAGAAGACGAGAAAATAACAGCAAAATTATTTCTTTAAACATACATTAATTACAGTAACCTGCATATATTGACACTGCGTTGTCTTTCAGAAGAATATTTTAATGTGTATTGATGTATCAAGATGAAAAGATTTAATATTTGTTGACTAGATTATTAGTGGTTTGAGCTGTTGCAAACGTGTTACTGGGGCAGACTGGAGCTAGCTGGCGTCTGTGGCCTGGACAGAGAGATCTTGCCTGACCGTCACCAGCAGAAACGACATGAAGATGAATCGATGACTGGTCTACATTCATAACCATATACAAGACGACTAAAACCGTTAGCCTACAAAGTAATGAAAAAAAACAGGAAAAATTCTTCTACATACATATTATTTTGAGTATAATGATTAATATGACCATAAAAATTAAGAATCTGGTTAGCCACACAGGAACAACTCTGACTTAGGAAAAGGACTATGAACAAAGAACATCACATAAAGAAAACAAAGTGAAATATATATATATATATGTATCAGTGTGATACTGGCCTACATGGGGCGTACATGACATCCTGGAAAAGAACCGCGAAAAGACAACCCGGAAATGAAGGAATAGCCAATGGATGATTTTTCCATCTAAACAAGGTGTGGAAACAAACATTCAGATTACCAGTACAGAATGGGATTTCAGGTCTGTATTCCCGAGATTTAATCTTCCATTTGCATATTCCTTTAATCTAATTTGCATATTTCAGAACTATGTACAGAAATTCTAACTTATGTAAATGTCTGAAAGTTGCCAACATTGCAGACGATTTTCAGCTGTTATTTGCCTCCAAGTACAAAACGTACAAAACAGTGACACCTTAAAATGACTAAACTCAACCAGAACCAACAAAAAAAATAAGGGACAGAAATGTGAAAATCTGGATTGCTACACACCTCAGCACACACCCACACATGCAGGATGACGCATTATCGCCTCATAATGCTGACTAATCCAGTATTTCCTGACAGTATATAATGGTGGCATCCACTGCTGTTTCTTCATTTTTGTATGCAAAAAATTGAAGTTCTCAGTTCTAGTGGTGAGTCACTGTTCACTGCACTACTCTCAAAGTTAATATAATGTGACATTTTCTGAACCTACATGCTTCCCAGAGAAGACTGTGAGCAGCTTTGAATTTGCCCTTCCGTTTCCATGTCAACAGCCCAGAGTACCGTCCGAGTTACCTGTAATAAGCTTCGTATTTTCCTCGGTGCTCCTCCTGATTGGTCACCAACAGCGTTGCTTAGATACCCGCTTTTAATCAGCCCAGATTTTATGGTGTCTACCCACACTGCTGCGCCCAGGTCCTCACGCATTATTTGCTGGCCAAAGGTGATGTTCCCTGAGTTTGTGAACTTCGTCTGGCACCTGAGCCGTGACGGTGTGAAATAACAACGGGTAGCTGCATCTGTTCATACAATGCCAGCAGGCGATCCGAGGAGTCAGTTTAACCTTTTGTTAATTCTCAAGTTAAAAAAGGCCCCAAAGAGGTATACTTAGCTGTCCTAGTTAAATGCCCTGGTTTTCTCAATCATGGACAGAACCTCAGACATTATGTGCTTAAAGTTTTCATGTGCTAACAGTGACAACGGACAGTAGTTTTGCTAATATGTTATTGCCGGTAATTCTTTGGAGCAGGCAGCTGCATGACCTTAATGAGAGATTTGTTAGCTAACATCCCCCCTCCCTTCCCAGGGTTGTGTTCTAAAGCTGACACTGGTTCCCACTGGCCAAGAACGATGCTAATATCTCTTCCCCTCACCACACCTGTTGATGCTTCTTTTTATTTTACCTTGTAGAAAAATGTGAGTTACCCTGCAGGTGCAATATTTCATATATACATTGCATCTTATTTATTTAGCAAGGCAGAGTCAGATGTGGGGGTTAAGGGACCCGCTCAAGAGCCCAACAGTGAAATCACTCTGCCAGCGCAGAGACTCGGACTGGCAACTTTCCCACCCCCTGAATCACACACTGACCATTTCTATGTAATACTCTTAGCATCACGTGAACTACCCTATAGATTGAATATTTCATATATGCATATATAAATCAAGATAAATACATAAAATTGCAAAGTTCATTTAAATTCACTTCTTCTCAATATCTGCTTATTTGTAAATGAGTTTGTTTTGAAAACTGTTGCTAATAAATTCCAGCATAAAACTAAAAATAGCCCATGGCTGTCAGATGGTGTAACAATGTAACACACGGGTCTTCTCCTCTGAGCTGTGTTCCTGCATCTCCGGAATCGGGGAATTATTAGCATCTCTGGGGGCCGCAGGCTGACATGGCTAGGCTGACAAGCAGGCCACTTGAGGTACTTTTTGAGCCGAAAGAAAAGCGAGAAAGAACTTAAAATGTCAGTATTCTGGTAAGTGGCACTAGCGGTAAAATTACCCGAATGACTGGTGGTAAAATTTGACGAATTTCTGGCAGTAAAATTTACCAAGAGGGTAAACGTGCTGTTTTTCCCAAAGTGGGGCCCCTGATTTTGCCGGGGCCCTTGTATACGGCCTATAATCCCCTATTCGTTAGTCTGCCCCTGCTCTGGGCATTTGATGTTTAACGAAATCTGCAATCCGACACATCGCATTTTTCGCACATAGTGACGAGCGGCCTTCACGGTCGGCCACCTCACCTAGTACCACTCGCAGCTGCTCTGTAGGCGTACAGAGGAACCCAGTCTCTCCGCGCCTCTCTTACTAAGCACCGGATGCACGTATCAAAGGCGCGACCGCACATTTTGAGAAAAGGGGGCTTTCAAGGAATGCTCGCCGAAAAAGCCCTTTGTACGAAATGGATGCGAGACTATTCATTCGTTTGAAATGAATTACCATTTGACTTGACCAACATGTTTGCTTATACTGGCCGTCTCAATTACCCTCATGAAAACCAGCACATTTTTATTGTTCTGTTGTTTTCTTGGCTCAAAACTGGTGCAGTTTTCTGCAGATGAAGTAAAGCCACGAGTATTTAAATATACATTAGTAATGAAGCATATTTTGGACGTACACCAAAGGTAAACATACTGTACCATGTTACTAATGCTGTCAGAATCGCTTTGTCCTAAATCGGACTACTTTAGCACACTGGGGTTATAGTCACATTTAAGTGCTGTTTTATTACTGGACTTGGTTCCAGACTTTGTCTGCAGTCAGCCGTAAAATTAAAAAGCGACGATGAAACAGAATTGCAAGTCCTTCACATTCAAATGCAAGAGTGTTTTTTAATGTGTCATCATATACCGTTAATGAAAAGTCTTTTACATCGCCTCTTAAAACTTCTTAGTAAGTGCGCTTTATACGTTCCACTCCTTCTTTAATTAAGAAGGTAATTTGGGCAGCCGGCTCGACCACGCTCCCAGCCCAGCACCACACCTGCTGAAGCCAGATGTGACTGCAGAACATGCTTGGATCAGAAGGCCGTCAAGTCTTTCAAGAGACTGTTTCAACTTTCATAGACTGTGTTTCAGTACGTTACAGTTAGACTAGTTAAAATGGTTGTATGATAAGGTGCTTCACCCACCGACTTGTTAAATCAAGATGACATCACTGGTGTTTTATTCTGTGGCTGCAGAGAAATGTAAATGACATTAACTAACTGTGGGAGCCCTGTGGGGTCAAAGCCTACTGTGAATCAGACTAAAGTCTGCTGTCAATCACTGCAGCAAAACCAATCAATTAGCCAATGTGAAGGCGCGTTAGACCCGCCTCTGTGTGACAGCACGCTCCTTTAGCCCCTCCCACTCATGGCTGCCTAACTTCTCTCATCACAAACGACAACCACCATGACGGTGATGCGTTACGCGCTCAGAATAGAAGAATTCTGTGACACATTGGCACCGTGGCAGCCTGGCAATTAATTAAAACTCGAGGCCGAGATCAAAACGAGACACTTAAGAGGCTGGTGAGGCTGATGGAAGATGCATTAAAAGCAGCTACTGACTACTTATAGCAAAGAGCACTGGGAAAATGGCACTTGTGTCCGATTTAATTTACTGCTAAATATGAGCACAAAGAGACACCGGATATCAAAATGTACGTCTCAAAAGTGCACATCTGAAACGCATGTTCTGTCCTCTGTCTGCTTATCCTGTCAGCTCATTGCTACGTCTAACATTACATTACACCAATATGCACTTCGAAATAGATTTTAGTTTTAGCAATAATCACAATTTCGCTATTACTGTTATTGTTTATTTGGATTGGATATTAAATATAATAATTATCCTGAGATAGAACGTAAATGGCTGCATTAGAGAATTAGAGAACACGGCGCTCCAGTCTGGTCACATCAAACTGGGAAAGTCTATAACTGTTCTTGGTTATACCATTTATCAGACTGGCTGCGAATGCACAGGTTTCTATGACGACCTGACAGCCCACCTTGAGCCAACACTGCGACAGACGCTACGGTGGCCTGACCTGCAGGTCTCCTTCCCTCCCTCCTCCTCTCGGCATCTTACAGCTGGAGACCAAGAACTGTTGCTATAGCAACAGTTAACATTGCTAAGAAAAAAACCCTGGCATAGTCCATTCAATTAGCATGCTAAATGCGACGAATGCCAGCCAGTATCAAGATAAGGAAATTAATAGCTCGTAAAAAGGAAGACTAAATATTCTGTTTGCTTGCAATAAATGCAAGTTTGACAAAGTAATTTCTGTTTGCATTGAACGGATACATGTGTTCTCGATGAGTTATGGCATTCCTGCAGATACTTCAACAGGCTGTAAATCTTATATTTATTTGTGTGTGTGTGTGTGTGAATATATATATATATATATATATATATATATATATATATAGAGAGAGAGAGAGAGAGAGAGAGAGAGAGAGAGAGAGAG
>JAODLD010000016.1:4607487-4623998 GCA_026781065.1 Mormyrops boulengeri
CACACACGGGCTCCCCAATTAAATCCGGCACCCACACCAGCACATTTGGGCCCCGTGGGGGGCATTTTAATTTGGCCTTAATTTTCAGAAAGTGGCCGCACCCCATCCGCCCCCCCCCCCCCCCACCTCTCTCCACATCCGGAAGAACCTGCCGTTTAACTATCATTTAGCTGCTGCTCCGTTGCTTTCATGCGCTCTTATGACAGAATTTGCGGGCGTTATGTATTATGCTTTAATAAAAGTATGGGCATTTATCGACTTAATAAGCCGCCCTATACTGGTATTACCGATAATGTGTCGATTGCATTGCTGTTAATTCTAACTATATTAAAGCGCAATAAGTTATCAGCCTTACGTATGATCATTATAATCGTTAATATCGAGGGACGTCTCGGCGGTGAAGGTATTATGGCGCATTGCATGACTCCGCATGTGTATTGGGCGATGTGCGATCAGTTTGACATAATGCAATGCCTGAGTACATCTTGACCTCATTAAATGACATGGTAGGCCAGCCTCCATCGAATCACATTAAATCATTTTAGCGAATTATATTTTATATGCGAGAGCTAACCGACCCCAGTTAAATGTGTTAACTTGATTCGCCCGATACCATCATATTCATAAAATTAACCAATCTTAATTGTGAAGCACTGTTCAGCGCTGCTGCATATAACCTTACCATATGAACATGGTTCTAATTAATTTGGTGTCAGATTGTAAAGCGCTAGTTTTGTCATTAGTCTCATACACATTTGGACATTTTCAGCTTCTTCATTCTTTATTAGTGCAGCGTTTCACACTTATCGGCTTTGATTATTCTAATCTCTGTGGGAAACAACGTTCAAGGCAGCATGGATATTTGGCTAAATATTATAGAGTTTAAACAGAATGATTATTGTATGGACCAGACTACCTCGTGTGTTTCCTTTTCCAGCTAATTCCATTTTATACAATTGGTAAATTCATATTATAATAAGAAAACGACCATTAAAGTGCAGACTCTTACACAATCACCGCTGTATGTAACTGCGAAATAAATTGGTCTTTTGGCAGACAGACGCGACACCATCAGACACCGGGGAAGGGTTTGCCGTACAGTATATTTATAGCCGTCTTCAATAAACGCGTCTCTATATTAGCACTGCCTTCCTGCCGCACAGCCTAGCCGCGTGTAGACCAAAAGACAGCCGTAGATTCATTACAGATAAGAGATGAGGTCTGTACCAGAAGGACTAAAGATGTCTGACAACCAAGCGTAGATTCAGACCTTGCGTTTTAAACGGGCTTCTGCGCAGGTCACCTGTGTAAGCCTCAACCCCCACGACTACCTCTTGAAAATCATTTAATATCTACAAAGAAGTGCATGCACCATTACAGATGTACAAGAAAAGACTGGTTGCATAACGTCCATTTTTGCTTTTCCCAAGGAGGGGCACACTCCGCTCTCTCGTCTAACCAGGGCCACAGGGCACGCTTTTTGGTCCTTTCCTCACATTTTCATTAAATACTTATAATACATGTTTGTGTATATGTTTATAAATATATGTTGAATGAATGAATGTGTTGCAGTAAATACAATTATGCATATAATTACCAGAAGATTTCATTTAAAAGCACTTCTCCACTGGCCAGCTCATGCATTTCCGGGTCTTTCCGGGACGCCATCGTTAAATTTCATCATTGAGATGGCATGTGTAGTGCAGATAATCTCTACAAACTCAAAACGAAACACCTGGAATCAAAGCCCTGATGAGGCCATTTTCTGTTAGGAACCCATGCATGCCGTGGTAATTCACTCTTTAGAGTCACGGATGCAGTGATAAAATGCGTGATACACGGGTGTTGCGTACATCGGGAACACCATCGAGTAAGTGCAGACCTGCATAGCTCTGTCAACACGAAGAGGCTCCATTAGCAAGACTGGTCTGAATCTGGGTTACATTCACCCCCAGGCAGTACATGAGATATATTTTGAGGAAACATGTAATGGATGTTACCAGAGTATGACGTAAGACAGTGTGGAAAACGGCCGTGTAATCCTTTACACTAAGACCAGTGGGAAGAGGGTTAAACCGCGGTTGGTAAGCAGTGAATTAACACTATGAGGATGTGCCACTTGTCACATTCGGAATGCATCACTTGCTGAAAATATTAATGTGGACAACTGACATACAGAGAACGGCTTTTCGTGTTCTTTGTCATTATACGCTGTACTTTTGTTTGCACCTACTGCACATGCGTGAGTCGATTTATGATTTAAAAATACCTCTGTATTAAATTGTGTTATTGTACGTTAAACCACCTTCCTGAACAGCTACTCAAACCAGCACCTTGGATATAGATTTGACTGAAGTCATTGTGCACCCCTGTGGGCAAGGACACACTACCCATTGTCAGTTCAAATCTCATTGCCGGCAGTGTGATTTCACCTTTGAATCCTCGAGCAAGGCCAGTAGCCACAATCGCTGCCGGCACTGGCCGACCCTGCTGTCTTAGTTGCATGGATGAACATGTCTGTAACATAAATAAAATGTAAATGTAATATAGTGAAGAAACTACTACCGGAGTGTCCAAGCAGTAAGAACCTTCTCCTGCATGTTCTGTAACCTGCAAAAATTCCCCGGATGCAGAGTCTCTATGTCGCCTGAATACCGCGGCTAGAGCTGCCTCTGAGTCACTCATTCTGCCTCTGAGTCACTCATTCTGCCTCTGAGTCACTCATTCTGCCTCTGATGCCACTTGACATTATGCATATTCATGAGCCAGCGCTCCGGTTCCTGGATTGTAATGATACCCACTGAGCGGCATTGTCATCTTATGTTGCACATCCCTTTAAGTGTCTGTACAGTAGAAATATGTTTGTTCCCCTTACGCTGTGCCTAAAAAGGAGATTTATTCTCCTTTCTTTTATTACAGGCGGTCTTCAATATTTTTTTTTTACAGTACAATGAATTTATGTATCAGGCACTTTTATCCAAAGCGAAGTAGATTTCAGGAAGCAGGGTCAGACAGTCCCAGGTGGAATTGGGGGTTAAGGGTCTCGCTCAGTGGCCCAACAGTGAAATCATACCGCCGACCATGGGATTCGAACCAACGACCTTCCACTCACGGGCGCGGCGTGTTGGACCGCAGAAACACGGTAAATCCCTTCGAAACGTGCACAGCAGTTCGCTTTATTCACTACACGTCTTTGAGTCTTTTCCCTATGAATTTAGAAGCGTATCTAAAACCTCTGTGACATCATGACTTTCTCTTTGTTTCAGAGTTGTTAAAATAGCCGTCTCTGTGCCAATTTTTGGCAAATTTATGAGTATAAGCCCACGGTGAGGCCAGAGACAGATGGAAGAGGTAGACAGGCAGACGTGCTTTACGCTGTCAAAAACAGACAGGAGCGGCGAGCAGAGAAAGCAGAGAGCCAGGCGGCTTTATGCAAAAGAAGGAGAAATCTGCTAAATGCATAAAAGAGCCTGCAAGAGAATGACCTTTCTGAGAATAACTGCTGAAGTGGAAACGACGGCACACAATGAGGGCCTGTGTAATCATCAGCAAGGTGACAGGCGGGGGGGCACAGAGCGTCCTAATGCAATACCCACCCGGCAAAGCTTTGTTAGACAGGCACAGTCATTTTCCTGGCGTACAGGAACCAACAGGAACTGGGATACTAAGAATCAAAGCCTAACAAAGCTACTGAACCATTATGATTTACCAACTAGAGTCAGGGAATCATCTTTAATTTTTACCACAATGTGAAAACTGGATTTCTGTTTTTCCAAACCCGTCCAGAATAAGGTGTGCATTGTTTAGTGTCAATTTGTTTTGCGTAAATGCATTGTACCAAATATAGTTTAATTGGTTAATTGATTTCTCAGGGGCATAATAGCTTTCCAATGGTTTGATAAGCATTAGCTATTTCTGTCTAAAATTTCAATGCCCATAGATTTTCAATTATAGACTTCAAAAGCTGTTTCTGTGCCTTTTCTGACAGCTGATCCACGTCGTATTGGTGCCACTTCACGCTGTAGACTCAACATGTGCATTTTTTTCAGGAGCAACAGCAATTTAACAGTGTTCGGGAGCAAAACATTGTACAGTGATGGACTAGTTAACTGGATTCAAAAGTTTCTTTTTCAGCTGACACTGCAGCTCCCCAGTGGAGAGGACTCATAAGAAACTGGAAAAAGCAGCACAGAGGAGTAAAAGCAATTCGAAGTCCTTGGCATCAGTTTGTCTTGTTGGTCACAGTAATTTGGGGGAGAGGTGAGGATTACCAGTGAGTGACATCATCGGGCCTTACTTATTTAAGTTTGAAATATCTAAGAAAGATGTTATTATTATTGTTGTCGTTGTTGTAACAACTCGCCTTAAACACAGCATTCAGAGAAATGCTGTTGTATGCACACATAGGACATACATCATTGTCTTAAGCACCTCCTCACAGAAGCAGGCCACCTGTATCACCTGCATTCACGGCCATGTGGCTCTCACAGCCTGGGATCATTTGGTGAGATAGAACACAGCCAGCAAGGCACTGCAGTAAAGCCGGCTTGGTTCCTGCCAACACGGAAGCCTTAGCATAGCGTTTGCCCGCATTCTCTCTTTCTTGGCGCGCCCACCTAGAGTGGCACAGGAGTGATCGGTCATTCCAGGGGCACCTGGGTGAGGGGAAGAGTTAGGGTTATTCCAAAAATTTGCAACACAAGTGGATTGTTCTGGGTCGTAGGGCAAAATTTATTTACTTTTATGGGACCCAAGATCTCGGTGATGTGGGGGTGTTGATCTGCTGCCCGGCCAATGGAAGCTTCAGCTCAACTTCTGCAGCGACTGGGAGATCCTGAGACGACTCACCTCTCTTTACCATGAAGTTAGTTTCCATGGCAGCTGTAGCCTTGATTCTAACTATCCAGACAGAGGCGCAGGAGCCCACGAGCTACTCCTGCTTGGAGCAGTTGAACTTCACCACTTGTCTAAGTAGGGCAGCAGATGTTCAGGGTGGTCACTGCCCTGCCTGCTGCCAGCCCAGGATCATCGCCAGCTCTGGATTAGTGTCTTGATCCTTCTACTGCTCCTAAGGTGCTCATCTACTACAAAGACGATGCCAACAGTTTTCCTGCTGTTGGGTACAGTAAGTTTAGCCATCAATGTTAGTGGAATAACAGAACAGGTGATACCAAGCAGACACCCTGCCTACTGAAGTGCCTTCCGCCACCTGTCCCTCAGATGGCATGATTAGTCCACAGCATGAACTTCACCCTGCGTAAGTTTACCACAGCCAGGAACTCCCACTCGCTGACGCAGTTCCTCTCACATTGGATGAGGACCCAGCTACAGGAGGTGTATCTTTCCTCTGAGTAGGCCTTCCTGGGAAAACATCCCCTGCCGGTCTCCATTATCTATATCGATGATAAATAGCCTCTGGGTATCATGGGGGGTCAGTATGGGTGTCAGGACGGGCTGGACACCTCCCTCTGCATGGATATGGTCAGGCTGGATATAGCCATATGTACAGACAGGTTGTCAGGGAGCATGAAGCCTGTTAATAAAGACCCACACCATGAGGTCACCGGGGCATTTGAGAATCCAAACGGCATAACTATGAATCACCACAGGCCTTCCACAATGTGAATGACGTACTCCTTTGCATCCAGAGCCAGGCCAACAGTTACTGTTTTGTAAGTCCACAGAACTACCTAGAGCTGGTGATGATATCCAGGGAATTGTTGATATGAGGCTCTGAAGGTTCTGTTGCGGGATGCCATTTAACGGTCTATAGCCCACAAAATATCTCACCTCCTGCTCTTGTTTCTAACTAGCACAATGCTTGATTGCCAGCCCAGGCCAACCTTCAGATCTAGGGTACTGCTGAGTGCACCTATTGCTCAGTTTCTGTTCCAGATACCTGTCAGAATATGGCAGTTGACATCAATGACCTGTAGCAGCTGAAACAGGCAGGCCCTTGCCGTATGACAGCAATGTCATTTAGGGAACCTGGTAATCACAGACAATTTCTGCAGAATGCCTTTGCGACCATGAGTCAGCTCTGGCATATGTATTCACACCTGTCCCTGGAGAATTACATTTCCTGTTAGAAAGAAGAAATTCTTACTTACCAAGTGTTGGTGGCCAGCAGACTGATGCTACAATTGGCCCCCTGAGCGAGGCCCTTAACCTCAGCTGGTCCAGGGACTGATCGACCCTGTTTTCTCACTTGTAAGTCGCTTTGGATAAAAGCATCCGCGAAATAAATTAATGGATGGATGAAACATATGTGTTATGTATATAACAATTCAATCTCTGTGTGTTTGGGACCCCTGGTTTTAAAGATGATACCAACATCACCTTTGTCGATCTACAATGTTCCACCCATGGATTGGGTCTTGTGGGACACGCCCTGGCATCAAGTACGCTTGTTTGTCTTTACAACCCCCTGAAGAACATTTCTGCTTCATCTCGTCAAGATGGTGGAAGAAGTGGAAGCAGCAAAAGTTTTGCGACTGATCATGTCATAGTGGTGTGTCAGTCTGCTTTGGGCTTCTGCTGATGTTCTGCAAAGGTACCGTTCTGTTCCAAGTTACGTCACCGGTGACTCACCCTCTATTCACATACAGCGGTGAAAGATCCTTGACGATTCTGATGTTCCTTGTGTATTATAGGAAATGATTATTATTTAACTATCATTGTTTAATGATTATAATAATGACAATGATGATCATTATAGATCCATACATCTTCCAACAACTTATGTAGTTGAGAGTTCTGTGGTATTTACTGATCTAAATTTGCTTTAATAAAGTACTAAAACTTAAGGTATTTAACTAGACAAATGAATTACTTCGATATATAAAGCTGGATTTGAAGTCAGCTGGAATTAAACTGTAGTTTGAAGCACCTTAATGTATGAATAAGAACAGGTACGGGTTTATCTGTTGCTGTTCTGACCATCCTTATAGACAGGGGCTAAGCTCTTAGCCTCCGATACCAGCACAGGGTGTGGCACCCTTGTTTAATTATTAATATGAGAATGAGACTGATGTGTGCCAGACGTCCATATGGAAAACTCAGCGGCAACCTTGACACGGCACCTCAAGGGCTGTTTTGTTGTTTACAATGGTGGGTGAGTATCTCCACGGGGGATGTTTCAGAGTTCCTGAGGCAGAAACATAACCATACACCACAAATATTGTGCTAGCATTAATTGCACAATTCCGTACTGAGAATGCACTGTCCATTTTTCATGGAGATGGATCGTACTGTAAGTGATTTTGGCCAGTCCCGATCCTTCGCAGGATCCCTTTAGGGGATCGGTCCATGTAAAAAAAGATCACAGAGTCAGTACAGAATTAGAAGTAGGTCTCCAGAAAGCTAACATTAGCTATATTCTGACACAAGGATAAATTAGTTCCTTATGACCTTTGACTCAACCACAGACCACCCAATCCCAATATGGGGAGTCACATGACACTTCGGTTTTTCATCAATTACCGTGCCCCATCCAGGCATCCCAGAATGCATTTCCTGTTCAGGCGTGTGGAGGAATCTGTGGTTGTGGGTGACCAGGCTGTTATTCAAACAAAGCCCATCCCACGATGTGTGTATATATACTGATTACCCACAGCTAGCAGAAATGGCCCCCATGTGATATACCCACATTCCCTCCAGGTGAATAGGAGTCCAGACTCGAAGCATCGACCCCATGTGTCTTTGCCTGGCCACCCCATTGGCCAACCCGCCACCACATAGACTGTAACCCGGCCACCCCATTGGCCACCCCGACACCACACAGACTGTAACCCGGCCACCCCATTGGCCACCCCAACACCACACAGAGACTGTAACCCGGCCACCCCATTGGCCACCCCGTTGTTTCTGCATTTTGGCTAAATCAGACTTTTATTCTGTAACATTTCCTCTGTGTCCCTGATGATATACTGATATAGAATGAGCTCATAGTGCTGCTGAGCTAATTATGTGCCCTCAGAATAGGAGTAATGCAGAAGTTTGTGAATCTTTAACTCAGTGTGTAAGCTTGTTAGCTTAACGGCAAGAAACCAATGTATTGAATGTGTGCTTGATAATTCCACCTCTGCCTCAATTATAAACAATGTAGAATTCCAGCGTTTAGGTACCTAAAATATCCTCTTATTGTCTATATGCCTTATATCCCTGTTTTGATGTATATGCCACCCCAAAGTGACCCCTGGTCCCACCCTGCCCCCCCACTGAAAATTTTCTGGCTCCGCTACTGCGTGAGACTGTGTAGGGTGGCATTTTATATCCATCCAGCTGACATGTCTATAGGGACATATAAAATATAAATGAAATTAAATATTGATTTACGAAATTGTACTTTACTACATGCCATGATATTTTTATAGATTTCTTTCCATGCAGCAGCCAAACACAGTGCTAAAACCGGACACTTCGATTCGGGATGTCGGCATACATGTGAAACGGACGCTTCACGTGCAGTAACGCCCGGCTCCCTGTGTTCTCGCCAAGTACAGGTGTCGTTCCTTATTAATTAGGAGCCTTTCAGTTCTCCTTGCTTTCCGAATGTGTTTGTTTGAATGCCGTGGCTTTGGGTCAGTGCCGTGTCGATGTGCCATGTGTCGGTATGCTCTGAATATGACAGATCCACTCATCCATTATGTATAGCCATTCATTCATCTCAAGGTTATGGAGAGCTTGGAGTCTATCTCAGCAAGCAGAGGCAGGATGCAGGGGTCACTGCAGACGATGCAGCAGCTTCAGCGCCCTCCCTCGCTCTGAGATAAGTCATCCTTTCTATACTCGCAATATTCACTCCCTAAAATAGATTCCATAGCATCTTTGGTTACTTTCCATATTTAAAGCATGTTAGTGAAGCAGTAAGTATTTTATTTAGTAGACATTTTTGTCCAAGGTGTACCTAAACAAATGCTCCTAACTGCATGAGAAGAGAAATGCTGTGTGTTAGTGTTCAAATGTTTATCACAGAGCAAAGTGGGCCGTAAACTGGCTGGTTCTGACTTCCTGCTTATTTCACGCTGCCGTTCCCCGATGAGGCGGCCGCAGCGAAAGCGATTCGGAGCAGGGCGTCCCATGAGTCACAGGAGCTTGTTTGGTCAGCTCTGCCTGTTACCGTGCTCCTCCGCAAAGATGATCCTGCTTTGCCTGTGCAGGCTTCACATGAGTGACGGACATTTTTAGATGGGGGGTCAGCCAGTCCCTGGAACAATCTGGGGTTAAAGACCTTGCTAAAGAGTCCAATGCTGACATCTAGGATTTGAACCAGTGACCTTCTGATCACAAGTATAATGCCCTAACTCACGGAGTGGGTGTTTCCATTGCTCTACATCTCCCCAGTGCTCCCAGTGGCTTAAAATGGGATCTTCAGTCCCCTTGAAACATACTCAGAGGCACAGTGCGTGTGAATGTATTGAGAACCCATTTTGACGGCCTATGTCTCCTAATACTGTAGGTTGACCGGCACTGATGGGAGGTGAGATTTACACTGAAGCAGCTTGAATTCCATCTAAAAACTGAGGAACTTGAAGATCTCATGGGTCTTTAAAGGTTCTGGGGCACAGCTTGGCCTCTGATTGGAACTTTCATTTTTTAAGCCCTAACGCAATTTTTTGTTCTGTTGTTCTCTTATTTATTTATATATTGATTCATCCCTTCTGGAATTGGATAGCCGAGATCGGCCCGTTCCACTGCTTTGCCGAAACACCTGCAGGACATTTGAGCAGCACAGAGCAGCCACTTCTCTGGCTTTTTCTCATCAGTTTTCACCATCTCACAGTTCACATGCCAAAAAAATAAGAACGCAGGTGTCTGTTGGTCTGTAGGACCCAGAGGAAACCATCTGGCGTGTCAGGGCAATTCACTTTTAATCAGTATAATAAAATGGACACCTAGTATCTAGATAACAAGGTCACGTTAAATAATGTGTGCTTTATGCCTCCATTTTGGCTCTCCAGTGAGTTGTAAGACTACAGTCTGGTCCATTGAGCTATTTTATTGTACCCTAACTGTATTTCGTGTGTGTGACCTGCCGTCTTCTTCTGAACTGCTACAGCACGTATGTGTCACGCGTATTCAGAAAACATCTGCATATCCAGACAGCCAGACATCTTTCACAGGCATTCCGTCACACAAGCCGGCATCTGCAGTCACATCCATTTGCCTGGTGCCGAACGTGCGTGGATTTTAAACAGACAGCATCCGTTTTTTGTTAATTGGTGGATTTCGGGGCGAGGCTTCCGTCGTGAAATACTGTGTCATGTCGAGTCGGTCCATAAGCAGTAATGCAGATCTGGGAATGTGCTGCCTGTAATCCTGGCAGGTCTATGAAGGAGGAAGAGTGAGGATCAGCATGGCAACAAGCAACGGCGCTATAAACGGAGAGCGAGGCCTTGTGGGAACTATCTGACACATCGGAGCCCCGGCTGTGAACCTAGCTGGCTACATAAACGGGAAGAATCAGACTCAGATGATGAGAACAGCAACGCAAGATTTGTTTTCAGTTTTTTTTTTTTAAGAAATCTGGTCATTGAGAGTCAGAGTGGGGGAAGTCCACTAGAGGGCGCTATAGTGCTGGGACATGGTTATGCCTGCAGTACTATCCTTAAAGATTACTATGTATTTTTAACTGATATAGACTCCACACTCAGTATTAATAGGTAAGCTAACAGTTTGAAAATGTACAAGCTTTTTTTTTTGTCTTAGAAACCTTTCAGGTTTGGAATGATGTAATTCTTATTGACATTGTTTGAATTTAATTTGTTAAGTACTCCTGGCCACGTGTATAATTACGTTGTCGGTTTCAGCCACAGAGAACTCCTGTCTGGGTCACGTTTCAGTATTCCGGACCAGTAAGAGTGACTGGCCTCCCACACCAATCTAATCTCAGTGTCTGTTGCCATGACAGCAGGCTTGTAGTTAAGGGTGTAGTGATCCACTGCCTGGGATGCAGGGTACTGCAGACATGCTTGGAATTTTACAGACAATAAGAGAGAACTAAGTACTCATATAATAAAAGACATCAATCCCAGTAAACTTTGCTGCCTTTATATCTCAAACATCAAAAAGCCAGTATCCATCGTTCTCTCTGTCATGACACGACACAGGAAAAATGAATGTATTGCAAGTTGATTAGCAGTTGCAAGATGGCTGGATGATTGTATGATTGTATTGAGTGAATATGCCGATCGATCAGGTATATTCACTCAATAATAAGTGGAATGTTTGAATATATTTTTCATCCACTCAGCTGTGGGCAAATCAGTAAACTGGGGGAAAAATGCATCCCATGCGATGAGTGTCGTCACGTGACGGACCCATGAAAACAGAACGGAAACACACATGCAAAGATATGTAACTTTTGTGAAAGAAATACAGGCTCAGGATTAAATGTAGCAGCTCATTAGACATCTGATCTTTATTGGCTATGCTTACATACATGCATGTATATACACATACATGTTCATGTTTACATAGGACCACTTTATCCGCATACTTTTAAATGCAATGCATGGGTCACATGATGGAATCTCAGAAGTATACCTGTCACAGAGGTCATGGCATCAAGCATTGTGACATCAGTGTGATGATCAGTCAATCCGATAATATCCATAATAATCATAAATAATTATCATAGCAAACTTTAGATATTCTATATTCATTTATGCGCTTTTTACATGCAAGGTAATAGAATTTTATTTGGTAATAAAATAAAAATGAAATTGTTTCCACCCGTTCTCCACCTGTCATCTTTCACTCTTTGCTGTTCCTAAGCGTACTGGGCACTGAGCTGACACACTACAGTCAGGATTGGAGCTTTTATATCGTAAATATAACCATTATTCTATATAGTTCATTCATTCATTTCCATACCCACTTGTCCTACGCAGGGTCACAGGGGTCCACAGCCTACCCTGGACAACATTCCCATTCCAGTTCCCCGCCTTGCACCCACTGTTTCCAGAATATTCCGTATAGCTGGTTCATCAAATATATTCTATCCTCTCCTGATGTAGACTGATAATATGAAAAAATAACATGGGTGGTATCACTAATGGAAACGGGCAAACAAAATGTGTGTATATAGTATATATATGTGTATATCACAAATATATAGACCAATATATAACATTGAAGAAGAGGAAGGAAAATGGGAAGAGTGCGCGGGCGTAGAGGTCGATGCGCTTGGCCGCGGAGGGGATGACGGGTTTCGGCGGTGGCGGCTTCTTGTTGTTCTTCGCTTGCGACTTGCCGAGAGCTCCTCCCACCTCGATGGGCTTGCCGTAGCAGTCAAAGTTCGACAGCTCGAAATCCCTAGGCAGCGAGCCCACGATGCTGAAGTCATTGGAGCGCAGGTCTGACTTGGATGTGCACACCTTTTTGCACCTCGTCTCCGCCACCTGGAAAATGAAGCCTGCGTGATTTCCTGACCGGGCGAACTAGGGTCTGTTCACCTCTAACATAATCCTCTCACTCCGGCTGTTCTGACCAGCGTGCACAACGCCTCATTTTAGCTATGAGCTCCCAGAGTCACCCATTCAGTTACCAGCCCAACACGGCCATGCAGCCATGAATTAGAAAGCAGAATCATGCAACACTGATTTAAAAACAAACTACATTTTGCTCGTTTTCCACCAATATCTTGAGCTGCGTACATTTCTAAGAGACTTTTAGGAGACAGGAATAGCAGTTTTTAGGAATATTCCACTTATATGCAAATGTAGTTTTAAGGGTAGTAATATTAATCCTCATATTTCTCAGTAGGGAACCCCCACTCAAATCTCTGCCGTTAAGACCTCCAAAGAGTGCTGACTTCGCCACACGTCTTTGATGGACTACATTTGTGTTTTTTCTCCTTCCACTTAGGCACGCCGGTTCACCGCAGGGGGACTGTGAGCTCCGGTGGGACACACACGTGTGAGCAGGGTCCACGGTCGCCACGGCGCCAGCAAGCTAACACCACAGACGCTGCCGAACTTGCTCGAGCAAGAGACACAAAGAGCTATGTTTCCTTTCACTCTGAGCGCCTCGCGGTCATAAAGTCGGCCGGCGTGACCTATGGTACCAGCGACGCCCCTTATTTCCTTGAGGAAATATCGTTTCCTATTTCACGAAAGCCTCTAATTTAAACGAGCGACTCCCAGATTCCTGCTACAGTGATCAAAGAAAGGCACATCCTCCAGCGTTAGCCCAACCGGCTAATTACCGCTAGCCGTCATCCGGTCCTGTCAAGGCTGCTTAAAATCGGCTACTCTCCCGAAATTCTTTCCAAGTCCAGTATGTTTGGCTTTAGATGGTATCATAATATTGCTGTAATTTTACAACTGTTGAATTACAAAATGAAGCCGGCTGTTAGCACATGATTTATAATGTTTTAATATTTTGGATGTTGGCCTCAAACTTAACAAGCCTACAACCTAGAAAGGAACCAAAACAAAAATGGAAAAATATTGGGATAGTAGAATATCTTTGTTAAACAGTGTATTTCAGGATATATACCTGGCATGATGACTTATGTTTCGGTAATCAGCTCAAACTACAAATTTGCTGGGGCTTCACCTTGTGTCTGGAGACCAACTCTTGTCCCGGTAAACAAACCCAGACTGATGGCCAATCCGTCGTTTCCAAGATCCGACAGCTGATCTGCTTTGTGTGTCTGCTACCCTCATGCTTACGCCGAAATGCCTGCTTTGTGTGTCTGCTACCCTCATGCTTACGCTGAAATGCCTGCTTTGTGTGTCTGCTACCCTCATGCTTACGCTGAAATGCCTGCTTTGTGTCTGCTACCCTCATGCTTACGCCGAAATGCCTGCTTTGTGTGTCTGCTACCCTCATGCTTACGCCGAAATGCCTGCTTCGTGTGTCTGTTACCCTCATGCTTACGCCGAAATGCCTGCTTCGTGTGTCTGCTACCCTCATGTTTACGCTGAAATGCCTGCTTCGTGTGTCTGCTACCCTCATGTTTACGCTGAAATGGCTGCTTCGTGTGTCTGCTACCCTCATGCTTACGCTGAAATGGCTGCTTCGTGTGTCTGCTACCCTCATGCTTACGCTGAAATGCCTGCTTTGTGTGTCTGCTACCCTCATGTTTACGTTGAAATGCCTGCTTTGTGTGTCTGCTACCCTCATGCTTACGCTGAAATGCCTGCTTTGTGTGTCTGCTACCCTCATGCTTACGCTGAAATGGCTGCTTTGTGAGTCTGCTACCCTCATGCTTACGCTGAAATGCCTGCTCTGTGTGTCTGCTACCCTCATGCTTACGCTGAAATGGCTGCTTTGTGAGTCTGCTACCCTCATGCTTACGCTGAAATGCCTGCTCTGTGTGTCTGCTACCCTCACGCTTATGCTGAAATGGCTGCTTTGTGTGTCTGCTACCCTCATGCTTACGCTGAAATGCCTGCTTTGTGTTCATTCTATCCGAGTATTTTTGCTCTCATTTTCAAATGCAGCCCCTATTCCTTCATCTCAACCCCAAATCATATGGTTCTGTTAATCATCCCACCGTTATCTTCCTGTAAATATCCTTACTAGCTCTTTTTTTTTAGAAAGAAGACTTTTAAACAAAGTTACTCCATATAAAACATATGCTGCTATTGCTTTTGCAGTCCAGGAAATTAAGCACCTCTCCCAAAGCATTGCTCTGGCATGATAGAGATTTCCTCTGCAGACTAATCCCCAAAATCAGTGAGAGAGCGTGTGACGCGGCCAAGGCCGTCAGGAAGCACGCTTGGCCCTTCCCTCCTTTTCGCAAGCTCTCGGCTGTTAACCAGAGGGCCGTTCCCTTGTCGGGATTCCCTCATCCCTGCGGACAGCACGCCATGCACGTGCCATGATGTCATAAACCCGGGGTTACCGTCTGTTACTGACGACTGGCGTGTGCACGGGTGGCGGTCACGGATCACCGCACTGACGCGCTAAAGCGGGAAGGAGCCAGTTGGTACGTGCTCACAGAGCACACGCTACGTCTAAATCCATAATGAAGTGTCACTTTGGCTCAAAATGGCTTTAATGGCCAGGTACATACTCTTAGTCTAGATATTACAGAAATAGCCTCTCTGAAATAAATGCCGCATTACCTGCACTCATGCAGAGGGACCAGCAATCGGCACAAACCTCACCCCTTTGCATGTTTCCACCCTTTATGGAGACCATTTTTAATACTTTAATGAATGCAAATTACATTCTCGCGGTTATTAAGGAGGAAACTGGAAATTCAAATCATACGAGCAAGAGGTCAGTCATTCCCATACGAGATGCAGCATTTTAAGGAAACCATTAGAATCCCTATTAACATCAACACCTTGTCGTCCTTCTTGTATGTTGTTGAATTTTATATGTATGTATGTAAATTATATGTGTGCGTGTGTACATATGAATGTATTTATGTTTGTATATATGTAAGTATGTATATACGTTCATATGTATGCATGTGTTTGTATGTCTGTACAACATGTATGTGTGTACATATGTAGGCATCCGTGTATGTATGTACAGTATGTATGTGTGCAAATATTTCATCCTACTTGTACCAATTAAAATAAAGGTGTTGAATCCTTTGATTATAAAATAAACACAATGAGATGATTACTAATTATTTATGAAGTTTGGTGACCGGATTTGACTGTGGGTAAGGAGGTGACCAGGCGTGGCGCTGACCTGAAGCGTACTGACGTGGAGGGGTGTGCCCCCGGTGCCGTTGATGGTGCTGCTCTTGCCCTCCGCCTTCTCCTTGCTGGCCAGCTTGGCCTTCTCCGCCTCGATCATCTTGGGGTTGTTCAGCATCACCTGCACCACAGCGTACTCCACCAGCGAGGCGAAGCCAAACAGCAGGCAGGCAATGAGCCAGATGTCGATGGCCTTGACGTACGACACTTTGGGGAGCTCTGAGGCCAGGGAGGTACACTCGGAGGAGAGCGACAGCACTGACAGGATGCCTGGAAGCCGGAGATCCAGTGGTCAACAGCGCAATACAGACCGGGCAAAACACGCCGGCAAATTAACACCCCTTTATCCAAGCTACACTGCTACTGTTACCAAGAAAACATCACATCCAGTAATATACTTACACATTTATCATATCACATTACTTTGTTTTGACATTTTAACTTTCCAAACAGGCAGATTTACCAAAAACACCATTAAATATTATACTCCATGTGTCAGACAATAAGTAACTATTAACATTTGTAAGAAATTGGTTAAATCATTTTCTAAGCAGCCTCTCTTTCAAACTGTTATGTAAGTCAAACACTTATTCGACTGAAATTCCCCGTTTCCCAGTGAGCGAAGAAAGTCCCGCAAGCAGGTATGTGGTATCCATCATTTCCCCACATGACAAACTGAATCGCAGCGGATGACACACAGAACACACCACTCACACGCACAGGCACGGACACTCAGGCAAGACGTGACTGACCTGAGATGAAGCCATTTTCCCGCTGCCCTCGGGGCGAGAGGGACAGGTGTGTGGAGACAGGATGGTAACACGACACCAGGGCGTGAGTGGG
>JAODLD010000016.1:4638512-4655989 GCA_026781065.1 Mormyrops boulengeri
GTCCAGGGTGTACCCAGCCCCGTGATGGGCCGGCATCCCGTCCAGGGTGTACCCCAGCCCCGTGATGGACCGGCATCCCGTTCAGGGTGTACCCCAGCCCCGTGCCCCGTGATGGACCGGCATCCCGTCCAGGGTGTACCCCAGCCCCGTGATGGACCGGCATCCCGTCCAGGGTGTACCCCAGCCCCGTGACCGTGATGGACCGGCATCCCGTCCAGGGTGTACCCCAGCCCCGTGCCCCGTGATGGACCGGCATCCCGTCCGGGGTGTACCCCAGCCCCACGATGGACTGGCATCCCGTCCAGGGTGTACCCCAGCCCCGTGCCCCACGATGGACTGGCATCCCGTCCAGGGTGTACCCCGGCCCCGTGCCCCATGATGGGCTGGCATCCTATCCAGGGTGTACCCCAGCCCCGTGTCCTGTGATGGACAGGCATCCATCACAATAGTTTTCTATATTATGCAGGAGAAAGGTTTAACGCAGTAATATGGCATCATACATCGCCGAGATACACACGTTAATCACGTTAATGGAATAGCAGCTATTCATAGCGGTCGGCCGTTGTGCTTTCCCGTCGCTTGTTTTTCAGCTTTCCGTTTATAATACTGGTTTCGTTTGGTTATTTTTCAAACACCCAGTTGATTCACGCAGGACCACCAGGAAAGCCACAGACAAAACTGTGAGGGAGGGAGAGGGAGGTGCTGACATGTCCTGCAGACTGGACTGCAATGTGATCCTCTCTTTTAAACAAAAGCATGTAGCCCGCTTTCCGCTTGACTGGGCATCGTTACAGCCGCACATCACCGACACGCACGTAGGTGGTGCCTTTCAGTCTTGACAGTCAGTGACTTTTCCAAACATTTGCTTTTGATTTTGTTTTTCCGGGTGAAGCGAGGGCCCCCGCTGTGCCTGCCCAGGTTGGCCGTGTCGCCGTCCTCGGACGCTGTGTTTGCACCACGTCTGCTGCTCCTCTGTCGAACGGCTACAGCGGAAGGCCGCGCTGATTTCACAGATGGCGCAGAATTGATTAAAAAGCACATAAGTCATGGAACATTTATTGACCCGGGGAAAGGACTGAAAGTAAGGAGGGAATAATAAAAGAAATGGCGAAGGGCTTTGGAAGGTTATAGGCGGATTCAATAAGAAACTTGCGTGCATTACAATGAAAAAACGTATTACGTAATAGAACACAGCGACATTTTTATTTCCATTCATAGAATGCGCCATTTTCTATAAGCTTAGCCCACTAGATTATTATTATTATTATTGCCATATTCACTTTCGCCAGTCTCACGCTGCGATCTGCTTTAAATAGGCCTATGCGTTTACCCAGATGCCTATAATTTATGTGTAGGAATTATTTAACTTCAGCTCCAGATTGCCATGCGCTCCGTTTTGTCAGCTATAGGACGGCAATCCTAAAGCGCTACAGCATCTATAAAACGAGAGAGAGGCAAGGCGGCGTCTTAATGGTTAAGCCGTCTCCGGGGAGTTTCCTCGGGGTCTTAACTTTGACTTTATCGGCAGCACCTGTTGTGTCAGCAGTTGGCGGACCGCTAGCGCCGCAGATCCGGACTCGGTCGGCGCGTTAAATGGAGCTGGACCTCCGCTCGGTATCAGGAGTCACTCTTCCCGAGTCTGATATATCCGCGCAGCACCTACTCTGGCTCTCAATGGCAGACTTTTGAAGGGACTTGGGAGGGGAGACACTCCGAGTGGGAAAAGTTATGGGAGACGACCGCAGATGATTTACATGCTCGTACGCGGGAGTTTCTGATCTTCTACTGTAAATGCACAGGACGACTGACCATGTTGACTTCCATCCGATCGACAGGTTTTTGCTTTTAAACTGCATTTAACTGCGATCTCTTTCGTATTGCGTGTTCAGTCTCCATGAATTCAACAGGTGTCGGCTGTAGCCTATCAGCCCCAGCCGAGCGACTGCAGGTCGCCGGACTCCGAAGCACGGGAGGTAACTGAAAGACTTTCTGCGGACTTTTCCCGGGAAGGACTTTTTGGACGGGATTATGCGGATGCCACCCCGCGTGTGCGATTGTGTGCAAATGCGCTCCAGGCGAGATCGCTGCTTTCGCACATGCATGGTGAAATAAAAGACGGACCCAGAGTCTCCAAGTGCCGCGGATTCGCCGTTCACCACAAAGCCAAATGATCCTGTCATTGTTATTCCTCCTGATATCTTCTAGCCCACAGCATGGATCGGAAGCTGAGTCCAGCTTCAACGGCAAGCTTCAGCACAGCGGTGTAAAGGAGCCGAACGGTGAGACGGAGCTTGCGATGCCGGTGCCGTCCGGCCCGGTTCGGGGGCATCTCCGCGGGTTTCCACTCGGTGTAAGGGAGCGTTAAAGTTGTCACATAG
This sequence comes from Mormyrops boulengeri, assembly GCA_026781065.1. Classification (NCBI taxonomy): domain Eukaryota; kingdom Metazoa; phylum Chordata; class Actinopteri; order Osteoglossiformes; family Mormyridae; genus Mormyrops; species Mormyrops boulengeri. The sequence continues at coordinate 4,640,891 of JAODLD010000016.1, forward strand.
TTGCCATTTCCCAACTCTACCTTAACGTTTTTGTTTTAAACGTAATTAAGGCTGAAATAGTGGTGCACGGAGGGGACATAACTAAATCGCACTGAGCCCCCCCAGAGAAATTATTTCTTTATGACCATGAAAGGCTCCACGCCAAACTGCCCGGTCAGCCCTGGGTCATTTTCTTACTGCGACAATCGACTCGGTTTTCAATGTGCCATTTATATTACGTATAAAATTATCTGCACATAATAAACGTTGTGTGAGTACAGACACAGCATCAAGTATATTCGTGGACAAGTCATATAAATAGTCCAGATTATCACTGCATATCTCAGGCGCAGTTCTCGATGTATTATTGTAAGGTGTTGTTATTTACACTCTCTTGATGTGTTGACAACGAGAACTTGGTTTAAGTTTAATGTTCACGCCACATGCCTCTTTATGCAGGATAATAAGTAATCCTAGGTTTGTAGTGTGTCATATCCCACAAGTGCGGGTCTCATGTGCTTTTCCAAGCAGTCTATATATAATAATAATAAAACACAAGCAGACGTATGGCGTGGAAATGAATTAAACACACTAAGCCACACAGAGATCGTGTTTTATATCACTAATGTTACTGGATCTCTTTTTTATACCATTCCCAGTATCTGACTATACACCACCCAGACACTGGGATCATACTCAAGTAGGGCCCGTGTAATATCCCTGCTTCCTGAAGAACTTAACCGGCCAGGATTCCAGACAATGAGCACATAATGCCTGCTTGGAAATTTCTGCCTGCTGAATGTTTATTAGCAGACGCTGTGCGGTGACCGCAGCCACTTAATGAGCGCGCTGGAAAAATATGCAGTGTCACTTCAAATGTATAAACAGCGCCATTAAAAGAGGCTACAGCAACACCACCCAATCACACATTTCTTTGGGAAGGTACATTCTCAGACTGACCTTATTTACTGCAGAAAATCTGGATTTTGCATTTTCTTTTTTTTCTCTTTTAATAAGAGTAAAAATCGACATAGCTGCCGAACCCTTTCTCATACGAAGGAAACGCCCATCATCGCAGTGTGCTGATGGAATGAGGCCTCCAGTGTGGAGGTGCCGATGGTGAAAGCGATCCGTCTAGGATGTGCAGTGTCTCTGAGCGCCTGACCGTCACCTGTCCTTACCTCCTCGTTTACCACCATCTCTGACGTCACGAGAAGGTTCCAGGACATTGACTTTAAGCTGCCGGGGTCGGGCAAGTTTTCACATACACCTTTGCAGTTTTCATCTGAGAGTGGGGGAAGGGCGGTGGAGGACCCTAACCCCCAGCCCCACCAAAGATACGAGTAATATTTTGCTAATGGCAAGGATACATTTCTTTGTCTGCCTGGTAGCGAAGTCAACATGCCACATAGAGTCAGTATCCTATGAATGAATTTTCGTTAACACGGTACTTCAGACGTCACAAATAATATAACAATACACTCTTACGTAATGTATTAAATAACCAGAAAGTGTTAGTTACGTATTGATCCCGTGTTCGCTCACCATTAATCAGTCATAATGGTTCATGTATTTCATGCAGTGACTATATTTGTTCATGAACCCTGAACTGTAAATGTTTGGATCTTTGCAAACCGTTTCATGTTGAGTTTTCCAAGATTTGAACCAAACCTCGCCAAGATCAGCTCTGACATTGATACTAACGTATAACATGTCGGCAGAGCTAACGTAAGAAGAACCTGCCAGCTCGAGGTCTTGTCACCAGTGGCCGTATGTTTAGGTTTTTATGTTGATTATAGTCTGAAGCCTTGTGGTTGGAGTGAAATGTCAATGTCAAGCTGCAGCTGAACACTGACGTGCAGCTAAACGTTACATAAGAAGAATTTGGCAAAGGCACCCAATACAAATAATAATAATAATAATAATAAAACATATCAGAAGTACTGAAGCACTTAGAAATGTTTTGTGTGTCATTTGAACGATGAAGGTGAAGGAGTCAAAGATGAGAGTTTGGTCATGCAGCCAGATGGGACAGAGTCGCGGGGTCCTTATATGGACGCAGAGTCGCGGGGTCCTTATATGGACGCAGAGTCGCGGGGTCCTTATATGGACGCAGAGTCAGGCCCAGACTGCGTGGGTCCCAACAGTTAAAAAAAGAGTAGTTTTTATGGATGTTTTTCCTTCTGAAATCTGTGTGTCTGACATTATTTTCCTTTAAAATGTACTTAGAGGAAACAATTGTAGGAACGGCAGTGTTTTTGAAAACTTTTTAAGGATGATGTTATCAGACAAGTGATGAGTACGGAAAATGAATTAGTCTGGTGTCGTTTGTATGAGGTCCCTGGAGCATTTCAGGGGGGTTAAAGGCCTTGCTTAAGGGCCCAATGGACATGTGACTGTTCTGCTGCGGATGGGAATCGAACCAGCAACCTTCCGAGAACAGGTACAGAGGCCTAACCCTCAGAGGTAGCTTGGGCGTGACGTTAACCTGAGATAATATTGTGTTCTCTCTTTTAAAATGATGGCAGAGGTTTGATCGACTGTCTATGTGCCGTTTAACGCGTCGATTGAAGTATTATGTTTGCAGTCATCCCATAAATGTAGGTGTAAATGAAAAATGAAACGAATGTGATTATTAAAATGCGCTACATTCGTTGAAGGACTGAGGGTTGGTCTGACTGAGTCAGCAACTACTGACTGAGAAACTTGTCCTCCTGATGCCATTTACTGGCCGTCATGTCACTGCGCACGCAGACACTATGATGCTGTAATTATGCTGTGTTTTACATGTTTTCATTTTGTCGTTCGCTACCTTTCTGGCATCCTTTTGTTAGCGATGAGGATCCAGAGCTTTCAGAAGCCTCCATAAACCTGTGGAATCTTCATAAATGTTTTTAAACGAGTCTTAAAATGGATATTTGCCTGTAGTCCCACTGTCGGACTACAGTGATGTGCTTTGTCGTCAGGCGTACAGTGGAGAGTACCGATATGTTTCACTGGGTTCCGTGCTGGGTCATGAACCATCAACCACATTCACTGATCTTTCAATCCGTCCGACAGCCTTCTTGAGAATCGAGTTTGATCATGTAAATGTCAGTCACTATAAAGCAATGCAAAATCCAATTAGCATGCATAAAATTGCCGTGGTGAGAATATGAAGTAGGTCAGGGTCACGCCATGCGAAACTTAGGGACCTTGTCAGCCAGGAACTAATTTATTACTTGCGCACAGACGGACGCTGGCAGCATCGCATCTTCTGTGGGAAATGAGGCTTGGTGGGTGGCAGAGAATGAGTATTAGGGTGTTAAAGGGGAAGGCGGAGTTAAAGGGGAAGGCGGAGTTAAAGGGGATGCCAGAAACCGCGTCAAGCAGCATTTATACCTACTAATGCGGCAGAATGCGTGGTAGTCAGCTCTGTGGACAGGGGACTGTTAGCTGTGCATGATCCCCCTAGACTTGTACCTATTATTTGTATTTTTTTACTGAAGTGAACATCTGTTCAGCTGTTGCTAATTACCCCAAATGGATGGCTGCATTAAAATAGCCTGACAGACCTGCTGGCTAATGAGATTTAATTGACAAAACCAATCGATCTTGCCTCCCTATTCGTCCGGTTCTTTCAGAGAAGTCCAGGAGACTTGGACGTCGGGTTTGTTTCGCTACCCTAAAGCTTGTTTTCCACGGCAGTTTAAAGCTACAGGTTCACAGGATTTCTGTTATCGGAATTTTACAGAGACTTGTATTTTAATTGGATTTTAAGGATGAGAATCTCTCATTAATTACTAAGCTCTCACACACTCGGCACTTTGGGAAATGTTGTTTCAGAGCAAAAGCTTTGAATGTTAGAGGTAACCATACAGCATTATGATGTACAATATAAAACAGAAGAACCTGCAAGTGATTGTATACACAGATGAGCCAAAACATCATGTGACCACCCCCATGTGACCAGCCATGTGACCACCCCCATATGAACCGAGTACTGTTGCCTGTCTCTAAAGAAATGGACAAAATTTTCTGCCATTTCTGCCACAGTAATACCCCTTCTGTTGCTTTGCATCAGACATGATGCTCTGACCCAGTCATCTAGCCATAATGATTTGGGCCTTATCAAAGTCACTCAGATCTTTATCCCTGCCCATTTATTCTGCGTTCAACATGTTGACTACGAGTATGGAATGTTAGCTTACCATCTAATATATCCCAGACCTTGACACACACTGTTTTCACGAGACAGTCAACATGAATAGTTTCACATGAGAGTGGTCATAATGTTTTGGCTCATCAGTGTGATACGAATACTGTGCAAACTCTATGCATCCCAGTGATTTGAGATGTGTTTGCGGATAAAATGACCACCTTTGTTTCGTTTTCGCAATTAGTGAAAACTGAAATCAATCTAGAAAAGAGAGTCTAAAACGGAACCAACGGAACGCTATGTGCAGCGCCTGCTAAAACGGAACCAACGGAACGCTACGTGCAGCGCCTGCTAAAATGGAACCAACGGAACGCTACGTGCAGCGCCTGGAAATGTTGCGAGGTTCTCGGCCAGATTCATTACTGGGGACTGAAATTTGACATTAATGCCAAGTTGCAGAGTCAGCATGTTTTTAGGTGAGGGGGCCGCCCGTCATGCCACTGCGCCTGTCCAGTGACACCCCTGCCAGTACGGGTGACAGCCTGGTTTTGTCACATAATTCCCATTACACCTGCATGATATAAGGAGATAAATAAGATGGGAGTCAAATCAGAAATGCCACACAAAGCAGGTGATGGTCTAATGTAGCCCGCCTCAAACTGGGGGGGGGTATGAACGAAACATCCTCCCCATTTCCATCACGTCATGGTCACTTACATTCACTGGCCACTCCTTGAGCTCCCTTGGTAGATTAAAGGGTGTATCTCACAATGTCCCAATTGTGTCACAATGTCCCAAAGTCGTTTAGCCTTTAGAGTGTCACCCACCCTGTACGCTGTCACCGGGTCAGTGTTTGGGGTTAACCAACCAAAAGAAGCCATTCCGGTTCACATCAAGAGCAAAGAAAAGTTTATAAAAATCTCTTCAATTCGTTCTCTCGCCCGCCCACTCAGAAGTCGGTTGAAAGGCGCTGACAAATGCAGTGTTCCAGTGCGTATCAGGAAACAATCTGTGAGTGTGAATTCATAACGTTACTGTGCATTTCAGCCAAGGCCTGTACAGCGATGGAATTCTATTCATTTGTTTATGTTAGCTCATTATTAGCTTCTTCTGTTTTATGAAAGAGTCAAGAGCAGATAAAGGGCTTGTAGGTGCTTCAGCCAGTAAATTCAGGCGGCTAAGAAATATCCGAGAATATAGGAGACCATACTGGTTATGCGAACATACTCGGTGGGAGAGAACTCAGGATTTAGTTCACAGGACAAGTGGGCATGCAAAATAGATGGATGGATGGATGGATGGATTATTGTTATGGTGTTATAGTTTTGATTTTAAAATTTATTTTACATATTTTTATAATGTGCATATAAGCATCTGAGTTTTGATGCGTCTGGTAGTTTCAGAATGTGTTTCATTGCAGACAACCGTCTGACTTGGGACCCTTTCGAAAGGAAACAGGAAGTCATGTGACCCTTCCTGAAGGAAACAGAGGAAGTCATACATTTCAAGGAAATGGAGAGGGCGGGATTTTTAAATAATGTGTTCCTGAGCGGGAACATAGATGCATGGCTTTTGTTTGTATTTGACTTCCTGCAATTGAGAAGAGCGCTGGCGAGATGTGTGTGCGGCTTCCAGTCAGCACAGACTTTCTAATGATTTTTGCTTACCGCCTGATTGGTGTTTTGCGTGTTTCAACGTCTGTCTGCGTGATGTGAACATGTCGGATTCCTGCCGTGCGTCGGCCTCTTTGAACTGCTTTTCAGCAGCGAAACCTTCATCAGTAACAACATAATAAGTCGGTGCTTTAATCACGCAGGATTAGGACAGCAGTGTGTTTTTTTTTCTTTCAAATTTTAAAATGTCTGCTTGGAAGACTCCGCTTCAGTGGGTGGGCTGATTTTCGTAATGAATAGTTGGATATTTTTCAACTTAAAATATCTTCATCTCTTTAGAAATTTCATACAGATGTAGTTGTAGTCGAAGTAAGTTAAGAACTTAAACATGTATTATATTATGTGCTGGACTTTCCTTCTCTTGAAGGAAAGCTTATATGTACTGTCACTGTGCTTCCAGAGCAGCTGCGGCGTTGCCTTGACTGGTATCAGGATGATGGATGAGCTGATCGACTGTGCAGGAAGCCTGTACAGCTTGAGGCCAGAGTTCATTCTGAAGTAACTGTGTCAATAACTGGCTGCACACACCTTAAATTCGGATGTTTCGCCGTTGTGTCACTCTGAGAACTCAATGATGCATAATTAGTTAATACCCTCATACATTCCCAACATCAATAGGTCTAACAAGACCCTCATTTGCAGAGATATAAAGAAAGTCTGACTTTGTAACATGAGCTTGTCTTCCATGTAAAAAAAAAAAAGGGATTATCCCATTGACCCAAGAAGAATGCGTCATTCTACATGAGGTCTGGTTGCTAAGATACAAAGTTTGCTGTCAGGGACGTTAGTTACTGCGTCATTTCTGGATTTTGAAAAACTGGACCTTGACCGCTTTTAATAAAGCTACCTCTGTGTGCGTCAGGTTACGGGTAGCTGATGCCTGGGCTTGATGTAAGAAGGTCTGGAGGAATATTAAGTCCATTTATTGTTTACGTTACTGTAGGTTTTAAAAGTATAACACTTGACTTATGATTTAACCCTTATAAGGGCCTTGAATATGGAAAAAAAGACATTTTTACTGGCTTCAGAAGTTAAGTGAAGCCTGAGTCATGGAATCGAAGGTGAAAAAGCCTTTTGATAGCTCAGGGTACCCATCAAGGGAAGGGGAACTGTGTGAAGAGGCCTGCTTAAGTAATAAGCCAGGAACCTGAACACGGTGTTCAGGTGCTCTCAGTGTGCTGCTCCTGCTTCTTCATTAACTCAGTGCTCTCTCCAGGGATCAACACAAACGTAATCCTCCAGATCAGGAAACAAGCTGATTCTCTAAGTGCAAGCGCCTTCAATTTCAAGTAAGGATAACCAGAGTGTGAAAACTGATTATACACATCTGCTTTGCATATAGATGTGTACATACAAAGCTAATCAGTAGTATATTAATACATTATCTACTGTGTTATCTGTATATGAAGGGTACAAGAGGTAGATCCAAAGAGTTTAAATGTTATTTTATCGTATTCTTAAATATAAAGCTAGTTGTGCGCACGGCTCAGGGCTCCACACAGCAGCCCATTAATGCACTAATGGTGCTTTTCCACTGGCATGCAGGAACCGAACCGTACCATGAGGACGGACCAGTTACGGTGCGGTTCCTGCTCGCTTCGGTTTTCCACTGCAGGTCGGCCGGGTGCGACAGTGACGTAAAACCAGAGAGATGCGTAGTTACTGTTCAGACGGCGTACGTCATGATCTACTGTGTGCTACTTTCCACTAGCGCGTCTGTCAGAATGTTAGCATCAAACGCTTGCAGAGTTAGCATTTGCTTGTGTAAATTTGCCTTACATGTCCATTCCATTCAGCAGTCAGCTCCGTTTCCAAAAAATGCTGGGACGCTGTGTGAAATATAAATGATTTACAAATAATATAATCCCATATTTAACTGAAAATAGAAGAAAGATAACATATCAAGTGTTGAAATACCTGGTTGAATGTCTCATAACTAATTCACAGATTAATTCTGTGGCGAATCTCTGTCCCAGCTTCCCCCCACCCTCGCTGCACAGACTCTGCCTCTCTCCGAGGCTCTTTTTATACCCAGTCATCATACTGGCCTGTTGCCAGTTAACTTAATTGTGAGATGCTCCACCAGGTGTTTTTTTTTTAGCATCACACAAGTTTTCCAGTTTTTCGTTGCCCTTGTGCCGACTTGTTTGAGACGTGTCGCTGGTATCAAATTCAAATTGAGCATGTATTTGTCAAAAACCAATTACATTTCTGTTTCAACATGTGATACGTTGTCTTTGTTCTATTTTCAATGAAATATGGGTTTATATCATTTGTCAATCGTTACGTTCTCTTTTTATTTACATTTTACACAGTATCTCAACTTCTTCAAAAACAGGGTTTGTACTTTTTTTAAGTAGGAGGGTGACAATTTTCATCGTGCAATACTACTAATAATGAATAATATATAGACTATACGCATTTCCCTGCAGATAATCCATGCGCAGAACACCAGTATCTCTGTGTGGTGGTGATGCAACCAGCTCGGTTTGGTCACGCTTTCAGCCCTGTTAGTAAGCTGGACCATGTCAGCGTGGATACGGCTCGGGTACGGCTTGCATACTCGACAGTGGAAAACTGCCAGTTTGAGGTACACGTTGGGTCTGGCTGTTTTCTTGTTGGCAGTGGAAAAGCGCCATAACAGTGTTAATTTAGCTCATGCAGCTGTGTGCTGGGCTTCACCGACATTTCGATGAGCTTCAGCAGGATGTGTTTACAGAGGAGACCGCCTTGCCGATGTTAGGGGAAAAGCGAGGTTAAGGTGCACCCGATCCGGTCAAAGCAGTGACTTGGTCGTCTCGATCTTACCATGAGCTTTGTCAGCTCACGGGATTCCTGCCAGTGATGCACTTCTAGCTGAAATAAAATTGGTTTTCCCCTGTGCTGGATTTACGTTTTATTTGTTTAGCAGAGGCTTTTATCTGAAGCAATACCCTTTTTTAAGAAAACAGAGTTAGATGGTCCCTGGAGCAATTGTGGATTAAGGGATCAACAGTGACATCACTCTACCAGCTGTGGGATTTGAATCACTGACCCTCGTATCACAGTGTCCGAACATGCTGAGCCGCACGCTGCCCCCATGAATAAATTATTTTGCTAATTCCCTCTTGTGTGGAGCAAACGTGCGAGCGACACTAACACAGCGGACTGAACACCGCGGCTGCCAAGTAACATCGATATATTTACTGATTTGTTGCATAGGGGGTAAACTGCACATTTGGGTCATCGTTAAAGCCCGTTAAGAGAGAATGCTAACATGCAACTTCATGCTATAAAATGGAAGAGAATAAAAGGATGCAGTGATAGAATCAAAGAAGTTTGACAAATATTCTTAAGCAAAAAATACAAAGACATATCCAGTCATTCCAAGCTTTACATAAAGCGTTACAAAATCCGATCTAAATCCCAGTCAAAGGGGATTTAAGTGTCAAACTCTTCTACTTCAAGTGGCCAGGCCGTGTGTGTGTTAATGGAAAACGCACAGCCAGTATTTTCAGACTGTGAACCCACCAGCAATAAATATTTGAATCCAGGCCAGGAATTTACTGCACCTGCAGCTACTACCAGATTTAATAAACAACAGATGCAGGAACAATTGTACAGACATCAAAAGCATCAAAGTTTTGGGCAACTTTAATCACTCATTGGGTTTTGTAACCGTAGTCAAGGGTCCTTACAATATGAAAGTCGTTCTTCAAAAGTGATTTGAAATATGTGGAGGACAGTCATCAACAATGAAATACACAGTGCATAAGAATTTGGCTAAAAGATAATAATAATAATAGTTTTTTATAATGGCATGTGTATATGAAAATAATCCGTTATGCGCATTTCCACATGACCGAGGTTTCAAACATTCATCTTCATGGGGTTTTTGTGATAATAATTTTGCAATCATTTCAGCTGTGACAAGAATTGAGGTTCGGTGCCCCTTGCTCTGCCTCTCTGAGTGTGTTTGCCATCCTGTGTGCTTCAGTAATGGAAAGATTAAGGCCTTAGATAGGCTGTGGCACGCAGCTTTGTAGGTGAGCGCCTGAACTCTGGCGGCCCTCCGGTCGCACTGCCACCTGAATAAGGGCTTCACCTCTTCCTCAGACCAGCCCAGGGACAGCCAGGCTTGAGACTAATGACTCTGCAAAATAAACTGCGTCTTTCATAGGTAATATCACAGGAAATGCCAACAGCTTGCCATAAAACAGATGATCTACAGTACCAAAAAAATCGCCACCTAAACTAATAATGGCTGAAGTTTGAATACTGCTATTGGAATTAACATTCTAGGCTGTTCTAGACTGTGTTCTTCGTCGTGTTTATCTGGAAAGAAGCTTCTGTTCTGTGCTTGTTTTCTGTTAGCGCTCTGGGTCGTGGTTGATGGATAGTTATATGACGAATGACAGCCAGAAAAATCTCCCTGCTTCTAGCTGATCGTCTCCCTGCACATTTTTGCAACATTCTGCGTTTTTGTACATTGGTCAGTCCCACAGTCATGTCCTCAGGTGCAGAGATGATCGGAGCCGCCTCTTCCTCCATGCACATCACGCGCTGCGCGTGGGGCCTGTGATCAAGTGCTCATGGGAGTTTTACTACACAAAGATACTCTGAGGGCAGAACAAAAAAAGATAAGCAATCAGATTGTAGAGGAGGCAGATTGTAGAAGCAACTAGAGGAGGCAAAGCCAAGAGAACTGATTGGTTGGTTCTACCTCCTCTAGTTGCTCAGACCCACCTCCTCTATAAACTGATTGGTTATCTCTCAGAACCAATCATTTGTCACTCTGCCCTCCGAACATTTTTGTGTAAGTAAGACTCCCATGAGCTGATCAAGTCAGGATGGGGAGGGAGGCCTTAACGAGCGAGCAAGGGTGAGAGAGAGAGAGCGCGCTTCAAGTCAGCACCAGTCAGGAGCACAAAAAAGAAAAAAACGAAAGCATGCAGAAGCAAGTGATGCATTTGCAGGTCTGTTTAGAAAATGCGTCTAACTTCCAGTAAGCTAGCTAACGTTACCTCAGTGGCCACTTAGGGCTGCTACCTGCTCCCTGTTTTTACGGAACACTATTTGTTTCATATTTTATACATCATGAGAATGAAAATAAACTATAATACAAACAACTATAATCAGTTCTCTCTCTCTCTCTCTCTCTCCCCACTTCGTCTGCTTCACATACGCTGAGCGAGCGACTTAGCACTGGTGTGAGGGAAAATGGCTTCTGCTTTGTCGGCTGAAATGTGAATGTCCATGTCTGTGGCTGGAGTCCGTGTCCGTAGGGCATTTTCTCTCACACACGGCGGCTCGTGGTGATGCCAAGCAGCTGGAGAGAGGTGCGGTGTTAACATGAGAAGGAGAACCCAGAGTATTGCACAATTTCTCGAGCCTCATGCATCACCCGAAGCGGGCATGGTGATGAATGATGCGGCGCTGATTTTTCAAATATGCTAATTTGATTAATAGTAAATATGTAAAATAGTAATTTGGGCAGAACTAAATATACGCGAAATCATCGCTAACATAGGGGTCATGGAATAACCAGAGCTAATAGCAGAAATATTCATTTCATTTTGTTTGACGTTAAAAGGTTTTTTAATAAACAGGTGGGAATAATGATTTTATCTATTTGTGCATTTTTTTACAGACCGAATTTAGTGAAAACACCATCTCACACCAGCAGGTGTTGTTTACGATTGACTGAAATAATTAGCAAAACTTTTTAGTGTGTTATCGTCGAGAACAGATTCCAGTGCAGTATTTTGAGTCTATATGTTCAAAGAAGCAAATTAGTGTTTGGTGGCCTTAGGTAGAGGCCCTTTCTGACTCGTTCAGGCCCCATTCCTGCCGGTCGGACCTCGCAGATCCATTTTGCCGGACATCTGAAGTGGACGATTACATGAATCATTTTAATTACATGAATCATATGGTTTCTTCTGCTGTGCCCAGGCCGTAATGTAGACCATGCCGTCGCGCTGTGAGCTTCGCCGCTTGTACCGTGAAGCGACTGCGAGGAAAAGACCAGGGAGAAGACGGAGACATCAGAGAATGGCGCCGTTTGAGAAAGGATTTGTGAGAGAATCTGCTGGAACATGTGGGAGCAGAAAGTAACTCTCCAGCGAGTGCGAGAGAGAGCAATAAAAACACAGCCTGCTTATATAACCTAGAAAAACAGCCTGCGCTCAACTAAATGTTAGTGGATGTGATTTTCTAAATGTCCTCACCTCATTGTCCAGCCCATAAACCATCAGTAAAAAGTGATTTCTGCTTCCTGCAATGTCTGCCACGGTTGACCTCGTAGAAGTAATGGCCGGTAACCAGAAAGCTTTTTTACAGGGCAGGGCCGTGGGTGTTCTGGCGCTCTAGGCGAGATTCTATCGATCCCCTCCCCTCCCCCACCAGCAGCAGAAAACAACCTTTCTAGATTAATTTATATTAAAAACATTTCAGTGGCCCTGCCTATATGGCTGTACATACCAGCTGACTCAGAGGTTAGCTCACCTCTGTTTCACAGGAAAAGTACCGAAATATTAAAATTAGTGTAAATAACTAATGTCACGGAATGCAACCAGAGATATTCAGGTTTTTTTCACTTGCTGTTTTGTGCCTACTAGTGAAACGGCACCCTATGCGGTCGCCTGTGTGGCCTTTAGGGCGAGCTAACCCTGCCAGGGGGAAACGCTACATTTTAGGCAGGACATGGACACAAAATGAGATTAAATAGGAAACCCATCTGGTATCGCAATAACTGCTCTTGGAGGAGTTTTGAGCTAAAGTTCTGCACTGTGGTAGTTTGATTAAATCAGAGCCCAGAGCCATCTCGATCAGATCGACGCTTTCACAGCGTGATTCATTATCTCTACTCGGAATAGTTTGGCAAATAAAAAGAAGCTCCCATGGTAAAAAGGATACCTCCTGGAATACAACCGCAAATCAGATGTTTACACATCTGCTGTTAGTCCCGTTCCCTGCCATTTTCAGTTTAATAGGATCAGTTTAAGCGCATCAGTGACTAGTTCCCTAGGCGAGCTTCACCGCCTGGAACCCCACCTCTGCCCCGACAGCCTCATTCGCGCTGCTGTGCCGGCACCAGCGAGGGCACAAGTACTTCTAGGGGGGCCAGATGAAGATGGTCAGAAGGTGGTGCTGTAGGCAGATGCCTGTGTTGCCTAATGGGTTGACCGGCCCTGTCAGTTACCCACTGATATCAGATTATTAAGTCTAGTTGGTCTTTTTTTGCTGTTGATCCTGGTGTTTCCAGTAGCATCTGTTTATTTTTCTAGCATTTCATGGCTGTGAAATCCCGCGGTCTGCCAGGATCAGCCGTTATTCTGTTCATCCTCCAATTAGACCCGGCTGACAAGCGCTGCCGGTGGGGGGTAGCGGGGCCAGGAAAAGCCAGTGGGCAGAATGTGACTGGGTAGCTGGCAAACCGTCGGCCAGCGGGGGTGCCGGCGCGCGTCGGAGAGCCTACTAAAGTCTGCCTTTTTAAACTTCCTGCTGTTCGCGGACACCAGGCCTCCTGGGGTATACTGCAGGGAGGCTCAGTAATGCTTGACCACGGACCGCCAGAGAGCACAGAAGACAAGGACCGGAACTCCCGTCGATAGTACTGAGTCGCTACCCGATAGGGTGACACGGCGACTCTGTCGTTGCCGTTCCGTGCCCCCGCGGCTGTAGGCGTAGGTCCTTCCCAGAGTATGGGTTCCCTCTGGATAGTGCCGATTCCTTGTCATTCGGGAAAGCTGAAACACGGGTACACAGTGCAGGTCTGCCTGAGTACTTCTGAACGTTCATTCATGCTGAGTGACGGTTTTCCCTCCACACGATGTCTGCACATGAAAAATGCCACTATCAGTGCTGCACTCACAACTCTCTCCTCCTTCTGCTCAAACAGTTTGCTCTTCTTTTCCTCTATTTTTTATTTAAAGGAGTTGAACATTCCCAGCATGAGAAGATCCTCACCGTCTCAGGCGATGGAAGCATCCACAGTCCGAATTTCCCGCACTCTTACCCTCGAGGCAAAGCTGTAGTTTGGAGGCTAGAAGCCCCTGATAAAGACGTACGGATCCGACTGAAGTTCGACGAAAGGTTCGGGCTCGAGGATCCAGAAGACGGGACGTGCAAGTAAGCACGATTTCACCTGGTTTTCTGCAGACCTGCTACAGAAGTGGCTTCTGTTATCGGATGCTTTCTAATAACCGGTGATTAATGTGTTTGTGTTGACCGTGCACACGCAGAAGACATTGCGGTTGACAGCTTTATGGTTTAGCATCGAGATGAAGCCATTAGCTAAATTGCCTCTCTCTGCAGTATGCATTGAATGTACCTAAGCTTGTTCATGGATGACTGGCAAGGCAATGAGAATTCCTGAGCGACCACATCCCGCGCAGGGCCAGTGGCAGGCCATTGCACCTATTTCATAATCTTTTTTTCACAAAAACAATAAAACGTTTACTAGGACCTGAGCTGTCCAACATCGGACAGTCCATGGTGGTTGCAGGGTGGTGTGTGATTCAGTGGGTTAGGATACCGTGCCGGTGATCAGAAGGTTGCCGATTTGAATCCTAGGGTCAGCAGACAGGTTTAATTGTTCAGGCCCAGAGCAAGGCCCTTAAACCTCAATTGCTCCAGGCACTGGTGGCCCTGCTCTCTCCATTGTGCATTGCTTTTGGTCTGCTAAACGACTAAATGTAACGCTAGTTTCAGTGCTGGCCTGTTTACTGAGTTAGGGCCACTCTGGCCTCACATTGAAAGTGTGACACTGCTGTCTCCTGCTGCTTGTCGTCGCTTTACATTTATCTGTTTATTTTAGCTCGAACGAGCGTGTCTCACGGACGAGAGAGCCCAAGGCGGTCCCCATGGACGCGTGCGGATCATCGGCAGGCAGGGTGGGCCTCAGGAAACACAGCGGCGGCGCCCCCCCTTGTAATGGGAGAGCGGTGCCTGCCACAGACTAAGCCTGTTACCTGCGCGGATGAATGAGGGCACTGTGGGGTCCCTCTTTAAACGGAGGAAGTCTGTCGTGAGACGCGGAGTGCCGTCTGACGTCTGTTTGGCAAGGGCCCCTGCTTTCAAGACGCCGCAAGTTGTGAATGGGCGAGATGGGGGGGCAGAGAGGCTCACAGACTGTGGGGGCTTATGTAAGACCATCTGTCACTCAGGCTCAAAGGAGGCAGCAAGGGGCGTGGCCTCTGATCCTACTCTTTTTCCATTCCCCCCACCCCCACCCCCCCCGCATGCCCACCTGCCTATCCTCAAGCAGACACACACGTACGGCCCAGACGGAGGGGGGGGGGGGGGGGGGGGTGGCGCGGGGCGGGGGGG
>JAODLD010000016.1:4672969-4686467 GCA_026781065.1 Mormyrops boulengeri
CCCCTGGTTACCTGTCTGCCCTTAATAAACCCCGTTCTCCCCGTAACCTGGGTTCGCTTGCCTCCTTCCCCGCTCGCCGCATCCCGCACCGTGACAATTGTCTTATTTTATTTTATTTATATTGTTATTTTTGTCTTTTTGTCTTGTTTTTCTTTGTATTACATTTTTCCCTTCTAGCACAATCCAGGAAGGAAAAGCATCTTACTGCAGAGATGCACAGCGCATGTTTGTGTACGAGACGAATATAACGAAACCCGAGATGCAGTGTGTGGCATCTCAGGTGCCATTTGAAGGCAAGCAGCTTTTCCCTCTTTCCCTCCCTGCTGCAGCTGCATCAATGTCCATGTGTGGCCGTATGGTTAATGTCGTCTGCAGCGTCACCTCGACACCCCCGCCCTGCCTCGCTGTACAGACGGGAAGGTCGCCCTTCCTCCATTATTGTGTCATAGACTCCCAGTGGTATGCTTATATATTTTTTTGATTTCTTTGATCAGCCTAAACCTTACTTGCCATCAGCTGCTTGAAAACCTTTTATTTTTCAATTCTGTCAATTAAAGACAAAGACATTTGGCATATATTGCATACATTCTATGCATATAATGAAACAACAAATAAAATATACATTAAACGCGGCATATAAATGATTATTATATGCCAGTGGGTTTATAGTGAACATGCATATTTAATGTTTATTACAAATAGGCAAACAATTACATATACTGTACAGGATGACTGTTTTACACTGCCAATGCAGTGCAGCCCCACTGCATCTCTGCCAGCTGCAGAGTTCACCTTCTGAGTCACACGGCTAATTCAAAACATTGCTATTCATTTCCATGTATGACAAAAACAGGATAACAGTCACCAAGATGGCATTTTGTGACAGCGACCTTGCAAAACAACTTGCCTTAACAAAACATTCTCTTTTCCAGTCAGAAATCTCTTTCCACTAGTCACATGGTCTGTCTCTGCCCAGATGTCATCTCTGCATTTCCTTGATGACCAGTTTGCAAGCGACCGTTGACCACATTTAAGAGTTACCCACTGCATCCACAAAACGTGAGTCCTTTACCAAATCTCCATTGGTTACTTGGAAGCAGGACCACTCTGCCCTTTAGTAATTGTGGGTTTACATATTTAGGAAACCACCACTGAGTGATAGTGACATGCAATGACTTAATGGGAAAACACGAAATCTCTAACCAGTGGACGCTGGTTCCTGGAAGGTTTACACAACCTGTGCTTTTCAGTTGAAAAAGAGCCCTTCATTTACAGTCAGGAGTGGTCCATCTATCTGTAGAGTCATGAGGGAACAACCGCCGCAGTGTGTAACAGTTTCATTTCCTTTCTTATAATCTTTTGCAACTTTGCCGAATTTATTTTGAACTCATTGCCAAACATTATACTCAAATCAAGTGTGCAGTCATGCTCTTTGATCGCAGGCATGCTCAGTTTTTCCGTTAGCGTCATTAGCATCTTCAGATGTTTCTTCACACTCATCATCTGATTCTGTCCTGTTCCTGACAAACCCTCAAAGGAGACTTTGGTCTCATTTAATTGCATCAGGTACGTTTCTGCGGCTGATCATATCAGATCATCATCACTAAAGTCATACAAAATAGAAAATGGCAAACTAACATGTTTGTGTGCACATGTTCGTTTTCAAAGAACCAATCCGCCGACCGTGAGGGTTTGCATATTTTTTTCCCCTATTTCTTTCCCAGCTGGCTCCTCTTTATCCGAGAGTTCATATATCTCTCACCAGTAAACGTACCAAGATCTGGATGACTGACCCATGACCCAGATCTAGGTCTATCATGACCGAACACCATTTCCCTTTTGTTTTCCCTCCAGAATTACACTAAAACATCTGTATTTTGTTTGTATTCTTCATACTTTTGCTACACCCATGTTACGCCATTCACTGTCCCACCCGAAGGATATCTTGCAGCAATATTTTATGTAGTCGCTCTAATTAGCATTCTTTAAAACAGCGATCAGGGAACCATCAGCTACAAAGCCCTTGTTTTGTTAGGTCAAGTGCCTTTAGTTCATGCAGATAATGTCTGTCACGAATGGGCATGATGAAGGACGGACGAGCCGTGTTGGGGCTCACAAGAAACAAATGGACCAGGAGGGGTCAAAAACAAAGTAGGTAAGTGACCAAAACCAAGGCAGGGAGCAACACAGGAACAAACACAGGGCAACAACAGCTACAGACACATAATGACCAAGTGAAGAACAAGGGCAAGGGCAGGCAAAGATATACACAGATAAGGAGGGTAAGACGAGCGACAGGTGTGGCCCAATAGCAATCAACAAACACTAGGTCTGGGAACAACAAGACACAGGTGAGGGTCCTAATCACGAAGGACTGAAACACTAGGAAAGGAGTAACCAGCGCCACCTACTGGCCAGGCAGTGACTGATGCTGACTTTGAATGTCTGCTTATCATGTGCAACATCAAAACACCTGCCTTTGTTCAACACAACCCAACCCAGTACAACTTCAATATACCCAGTAAAGATAGGATGAAACCAGAAACGTCTCTTCTTGGGGAAGAGAGACAAATAGCCTTTCAGCAGAGTTGCTCTACAAAGTTCGGTGCAGCCTACAACCTTTTCAGCCTTGGTGTGAGCAGCCTCAGGAATTCATGCATCCCCGATGTCTGTCAACTTGGTGAGATTTTCAGGAGCCGGGGCTTGTTATCGCAGGACTCAGAAGCGCCGCTTTGAACCTAAAGTGCATGGACTGCAAATCAGCGTATAACTGACTTATCTACGTACTTCAGCGAAGAACTTAATAACCGAAGCATTTACTCTGTTACTTACAGAAGCACTTTACATGCTTTTATCCTATGAAATTAGCACTGTGTGATGAAAGGAATCCTTACATCACCTCAGTGTCTGTAATATTAGCAATACCTTTGAAGAACCATAGGATATCAAAGGAAAATCAAAGATTATAAACTTAGCTAGGACTTGGGTCCCAAATTAATTTAACGTTCCATTAAAGTTTCAGGCCTGTAGACAATAGGTCAAACTTTATTACTTGACACGGATATTTCTCAAATTCAGCTCACCCCCCCCATCTAGTAATAGGAATTCACCTTTGATGTTTCGCTCTTTCCTCAAGATCAAATGCTGCGATACGAATCGTAATGGGTTTACAAAATGGAGTCTAAGAGCCCGACATCCGCAGCGTCCTGTCAGCGCTACTCTGAAGGCCTGGCCTTGGCTGGCGTCTGTTTGCATTACGGGCATGGTACACGATCGCTGCACCTTTGCCGTGTTTGCCCTGGTGTGTCTAACATCGAATGCCTCCCTGGAAACACATTCCTGGGCAGATTATCCTGCTGTGGGAGTCAGTTTGGAGTCACCTGTTCTTCAACAGGGTCTCATGCAGCCATTATACTCAAAATTATACATCCATCCTCTACTGAGTCTTAAAAAGAACTCTAAGTGAAGAAAAATATGCATCAGCATCCTGTTCAGGGCAAGCTTATTATCATTAATGAAAACTATTATGAATGCAAAAAGTTTAGTTCACCTTTGCCAAAAATGTTGAGCCGACAAGATAAAAAAAAAACTAAACAGAAATGTGGAGAAAAAGAATCTGTTTTTCATATTTTCTTTGCGTGAAGCTTTGTCTTCTAAAAATCAATACCCTCTGTTTTGCTGAATCTAAGTAAGGGTGGCCCCCCAGGTCACCCACCCAAGGCTGTAAATGGCAAAATGAATCGGACTGAAACGCCCAGTTTGGGATTATTTTGAAAATGATGACTTTGTGACCAAAGCAAATGCGCCGGCATGGCGAGTAATCAAAAAATCTCACAAAATTACTAAACCTTTTGCTTAAAAAGTCGTAATTTCATTGTTGTTTTTCTTCCTCCATTTCCCGCTTGTTTTGTCAGCGTGATAGCACCATGAGAATGTCCAATTACACGGATCCGCTGCCTTGTTTTACCACATAATGCATATGGGCTGGAAGGAGAATTTTCCACAATCCTATGAAAAAGCATTACTTCAGTTTAGCAAAAATCGAGGCTCTGAACTGCATTAAAAGTCTGAAATAGGATCCTGGATTATATAACGAGAGCATTATATGAGTGTGTTATTTGCAGAGTCGTGTTGGTTTTGTTGTGTGAGGAACCTGATCGCTTTTGACGGGAGTAGAAATAAAACGCTATATTAATGGTTACTTTCCGCTGCTTTGAACCTTTTGACTGAAACTGGTGAAACGGGAACAATAAAGTCAGCGTCACGGACCTGCAGTTCTTATTTTCGTAGAGAAGACGGCAAAAAAGAACTAACTAACATCGCACGAATTATCTGCTGAGAAAATGCAGATAAATTCTGGAGGGGCGGGGGGGGGGTTGTCTATCCCAAATTCAGCTTTACGTTTAATGATTCTGCCATCTCCCTGGATTTTGTGGGGTGCGGTTCCTCTGCGTCGACTGTTCTCAAATGGTTTGAGAAATTGCATTTTTCTAAAAATTAACAGGAAATTATCTGCCTTCTGCACGCACACACATCCCTCTGTTCTGTAGAAGAAGACTTATTAATACCACTTGTTGTTGAGAAATAGTCACAACCTGTCAGTGGAAACCAGCGTCGCAATTGAAATGAGATACTTTGCTGTGGTTTAATAGTCTTTTCTAGGTTTTAATATCTGACAAATTGTTGTCTGCGTCTTTCCCACATACTGACATTTGGCAACGCAAACCACCGTTGTGTTTCTCATATCTGGAGTTTGACAGTATTTTTCTGACTGCTGCATCAACCTATTTTCCTTAAACATTTATATAGTTTAATATTTAATCATTTAATAGTGTGTATTTCAGTCATTTGAGTAACATGTATGCCTTTATATTTTACTTTAGACATTGAGAAGCATTTTTTCAACCCCTTTCAATTATCTCATCTTAATCAAGGCTTTCAACCATAACACTGAAAGCTGAATCTGAAATTAAGTTTTAAAACTAGTCATTTCCTGAAAATATAAGCAAAACTCAAGCCAACTGAAGTTGAAAATATGAATTAAAAACTAAAATGTCAATTAAAAAACGTATAAGAAGTTCTGGGGGGTTCGTGGCGCCTTTTGCGGCTTTGTAACACATGCTCTGATCTTACTAGCTGAACTCTGGAACGTCTCACTTTACCCCGTGAGCTGTGGCCTATGACCTCGTCTGGCCGAAGGTGGACGGACGCAGGAGATAACAGCACTCATTCCGGCTGGTTTCCTCTGAAAGCCACCAAACGTGCTCATGTTCCAGGCCAAAGTGACTCACGTGTCTTTTTGTCACGCTCTAATTTGAACTGACTTGATCTGACTCTACCCTTTTCTGGAAGGTGATATGTTCTCTGCTGTCCAGGTGCCGTGTATCGCCACGTTACTATATTATGTTTCCACTTGAGGAAAAGTCTGAACGTGACTGAGTAGGAAAGCTGGCAGCTTCTGTATACCAGGAGCAAAACGGAAATATTGACATACATGCCACACGTCTGGTATGAGTATGATTACCCACATTCATAACCCCTGGGGGGGCGGGGGAGTTGGATAGAGGCAGTCTTTCCCTAAAAAGTACTGAAGAACCAACATTTCCCACATATAAGCTTTCACATACGTCCCACATGTAAAATTACATCATGAGGAAAATTAATGTGAAGGAACTGGTGTGTGACAGAACAACAGGCTGATTAAAAGTGTTCCTCCCTGGGGGCCTCTGTGTGCTAGACCCACAGGGAGGGACTGTCACTGCACCTCTCAATAAATGTCAAAAAGTCCCTGGCATCCCTGAATGGCACCACGTTGGGAACAAACAGGAATAGCACAAGGTGGCCAAATCAGCCGTTTCAGGGGCGGAAACTTGTCTGCCAGGACCTTATACTCATTCCTATGTGTGAACTGCTTTAAATTATATATTTATATTGTTTTTTATTGTTTATGAATCATAATTATATGACTGAAAAGTATTTCTGTAATTAATCAGTCAGAGGTCATTTATTGTGCTGACTGTGCGAATTCCTGCATTGAAGGATGTGGGTGATTCCTCGTGACAGTATGACTCTAATGGGATTGTACTCTCTAATGGACAAAGGGGGCGCTCTGTGGCTCAGCAGGTTAGGACTCCCTCTGATCAGTAGGTTGTCGGTTCACATCCTATGCTCGCCACAGTGATTTGACCATGAGGTCCTGGAGCGAGACGCTTTGCTCCGGGGTCTGGCTGACCCCGCTCTCCTAATCGTACACTGCTTTGGATAAAAGTGTCCGCTAAGTAAATATATATAGCGGCCATTTGGAGAGCAGAGGGTGCGGCATCGCTGAAGCAGCAGGGCCTTTTTTAACTATTGAATCCCAGTTATTAGCACAGCTGTGCTTCCCTTGGAATAATAGCAGAGTAAGATCTTACAGGCATTAAGAGCCGTATGTCAGAGTCCCCTGGGAGAGTATAGCGTCAGCGTGACAGAGAAAGCCGCTCGCTCTGAGCAGGGTCTCCGCGCGCCACTCCTCACCGCCTCTCCGCCGCTCACATGTGCCATTGCGGCTTCTAACGTGTGGAATGTGCTTGCTGAGGTCATCGCCTGTCCGCATCCGTCCAGCACATATGGAATTCACTTTCTCTCCCGGATACATTTACAAACCATATAAAAAAAAGGTAACTTGAACGCAGATGGCGATACGGGGTTTGGTATCACAGTTACAGGAGATTAGGGTGTCTACATTTCCCGGGTGCGTTTTTGTCAAGAGTCAGCAACAATGTATCAGTGTTTGTCTGCTTCGCCGAGTTGATTCTGATCTCATGAGCTGCGTGCAAGTCTGTGGTGCTCAGCTGTTTTCTGATGACATCTTTCTCCAATGGTTCAGTCACACAAAAACATGATATGCACTCATTGGCCACTTTATTAGGTACCATATTTTTATCAGCCAGGACCCACTTTCAAGAACCATGCTGAGGGTTGGTAAGTTCAGAGATCTCCTCTCTGCACACCACTGTCGTACTGAGCTGTTATTTTTGCACTTCCTGTCGGCTTTAACAAGTCTGGCTGCTCTCTTCTGACCTCCGCTCTCATTAACAAGGTGTTTTTGCCCAGAGAACTGCTGCCGTCTGCACACTCCTTGGTTGGTTGCACTATTCTCCGTAAAAGTCTAGACACTGCAGTTTGTGAACATCCCAGGAGGTGGGGTGCTCCTGAGATGATGCAGGCACATATGGCAACAATGATCACGCCAAGTCTGAAATCACTTAGATCAAGCATTTCGGCCACACAGCAAGTGGACCTCTTCATCTTGTCTACATGCTCTGCGTGCTGAGATGCAGCCATGGGATTGGCTGTTTGGAGGAGGAGACCGTTTGCATTAAAGAGCAGGAAGACCTAGTGAGTGCCAGTGAGTGTGTCTGAGAGAAGACTCATGGTATGAAGTATAAGTATCACCATAAATCGATACACAATGGACTACCATTAAGCCCGAGTCCATTTATTTCATTGTGGTGCTTAGATGCTAATTACGCTAATCCGAACAGACATAATTATGGTGTCTTCAATAACTCAGGCTTTGGCCAGCACACCCGAGCTCTCAAAAACAGCTCAGATGAACATGGAAGCTGCTAATTGGAAATCGATCTTCACACTCTGGTGGTGTAATTCCAAACTCTCTAAACATGCTGGATGTAAAACAAATCAGCAGATGTTGTCATTTATTAGACAGTTACACGGACACGCGATTCCCTGTGGTCATATTATGATGTTAAAACTACAAATGATCTATTAAAGATTATTATCTGCATGTTCTATTACAAACAGCCATTATTCCTGTGCTGCTTATTTTGAAATGTGTTGAGTATTGCAATTGAAGTAATTAAGACATGTTGTTCAAAGAGTCCCTAATAGGACCCATCTTTTCATTAATTCCAGTCCACTGCACCCACGGTTATGAGAACCGGCTGCTGTAGTTTATAGGTTATATGTGCTTGATGCTATCTGTACTTATTTAAATCACATTGGCATCGATACAGAAATCTATAAATCTATGGTACGAGGATACTTAGGAACCATGGCACAGTAAATCAGGGCCTGCGTGAATCAGTCAGTTGCTGTGACAAATATAAGCGCAGATAGTCTCATAAAACCATTTTTCTGGTCATTTTCTGTCCCTGCGATGCTGCATAAATGCAATCTGACTGCAAATGCGACCTGACTGCAAATGCGACGCAAGGGCATTACTATGGTCACCCGTTCGTAGGCCGTAGGTTCATTCGAATTGGGAGCGGCTAACAGTGGCTAAATGCTAAATAGCATCCGACGATGTTTGTTTATCTAGCTCCCGAACTCAGATGCAACAAGAGGCTGGATGTGGGGACCACCATGGACATTTATGTAAGAATTAGATATGGAGAAGAAGATCTGTTGTGAATGGCCACAGATTTTGGAGACTGCACTTACATCGCTGTGATCACTCGGGTTAAACAGCAACACGCGCCCAGGAGTCAGAAGTGAGTGTATGTGAGTGTCACATCTGTCTTAATGGCGTGCATGTCTCTGTATGAGTGGTTGTTAAGGTGGAAAATGCATGCTGTTGTTTAGAGAGCCTTTATTGTCATCGTACAGGGAAAAGTGCAAGGAAGTTCAATCGTCACATATACCATGCTGACCTCCTATGAGAGCACAAAGACATATATAAAGGTGAGAGAGGACCTTGGGGTCCAGCTATTTGTCCACCCTGGTGTTAAAGGCCTATCTCAAGGGCACAGCGGTGATGTGATGAAACTACTGTTCACGGGATTCAAACAAGCGACCTTCCAGATACAGTCACAGACTCCCAACTCGTCACTCAGGGACAGGATCTAAGGTTAGCTGGTGCTCAATGTGTAAATGCGTCTATCAGAATGGTGACCGAAAACGCAGAGACACTGAAAGCACCAAGGTTTGGTCCCCAGGACTGGGGCGCATGTGACCTCTGATTTTTCTCTCCGCATCTGGGATCATCTGACATAATTGTCCTTAATTGATCATTACCTGTGTGATGGACTTTGACAGATTATATAATGATGACTAATTTGTAACATCTGCTATCAGTTGGCTCTCCGTCTCGAACATTTGTTGTGAGTCAGGCTGACAGGAGTCCAAAAGAAATTAAACATTTGCCCTTTGCCTATATTTTCTAACAGTGTCTACGTCTGGTCTCATAACTGTTTTTCTTTTATATGAGTTTTGGACTTTTTTTGAAGTCTTCTTTCATTGAGAACAGCCCATTCCCCATTACTGCTCAGATTACATCAGATCTTCAAAGGGGAGGGCAAGGATTCCGGGGCTCCGCTCCGAGAGGGGGGGCAGATCTTCTCGCAGATGAAGCTGATTACCATTCCTCACAGATCACCGCATGGCTTGGGACCAGAGACAGCCGGCCATGCTCCGCTGCGGCCGGCAGGAAGGCTGCTCATGGTGGCCGCGATCGCCAGTCCAGGCCGAGGGGATCCTTGTGTGCTCTCGCAGCTGGAGCAGTACCTGTTATCACACAAACCCTGATGTGATCTCTGCTTTCAGCTGACAGAGCAGCTCTGGGGTCAAGATTAGCATAGCCTTTGTTATTTATTCAGAAATCTGAATGTGTCACTCGCAGAGATACAAAGTTTCCCTCTGTGGCTGAAATAAAAATATTTTATTAATGAAACATCAGGAACTGCAGCTTAGCATTTACTTTCATTTCACAGCCTGGAGGCCCTTGGGATTCACAGTGATGCATTATTTATACGACGTTGTGATTATTTCTTTATTTATTATCTGTTGTTTGGAGTTTTCTTTGTCGCTGAAATGGAGCGATAACACAAATCGCCACTGGTGCATTCAGTGACATTTCATTTGAAATGATGCAGCCAAACTGGCAGCATGTATTTGCAGATGTTAGTAGGCAAAGTTTTGAACCCTTGGTCTCATTGTGGGCCGTTTGCACGCGCCGTGATCAGAAAGAAAAGATGGGACTTGCAGAATATTATCTATACACTCAGATCCAGCAAGTATAAGGACACATAAGACTGAAACCGCCGTTTATACAGATCATTACAAAAGCGGAATGCAAAATATGTACAAGGGAAAGCACTGCATTTGTTGCTATGGAAATTTCCGTCCTTGTAACTCAGGACGTGTTTTCGATTAAGACGGCCAGACGGATGCCTCATCCCAGCAGACAATTGTGAGTAATGACAAATGCCTTTTTACTGGCAGTATTTTAGTAGAGTAAATTTATTATCATTTTATTGGTAAAGGAGACTGTTCCAAAACACACACAGATTTAAATGGTATATAGTTCCTAAATAATGCATATAACAAGCAACTGAGGCTGTGGCATTCCACTTCATCCCTTATCCTCCTTCAAATGTTCACGCATCCAGTCATAATTATTCATGACATCTTTAAAATCATAGTTACCACAGAGTTTAGGCCTTGCATCAGGAACTCGTAAATAAATCAATAATTCACATCTCCATCTCGCCACACCAACAGGAGCCTTTCTCCGAACAGCTGGGTCACATCTTTGTGACTTCCGGTAAAAAGAGAAAATAAATATAGAACTTAGAAACACATCTAAGAATTTATTCAACAAATTGTGCTTATATGTGCTTACAGACGGGTCACAATTCAGCTGCCAACTTCATATGTAGACGTAAAGATCTCCACTTGATTTCCTGATGTTCTTGGAGATGTCCTCCGTCACTCTCCGCCGCAGTGGGCTCTCCAGCTTTGTACCGAGACCCTCTGCTTTCTCAGACACATCAGAAACTCTCTGTGTGAGTCAGCGACAAGCACTTCCACTTTAAAAGCAGCCAACAGAGATTACAGTCCCATCCACAGAAGCCCAGAAGTAAGTGAACACAGGAGCCTCAACTTTCTAAAACGGAATAGCGATACTTTATTCATCCTCGTGGGGAAATTTCCTTATCGCCGACCCCATTCTGCTCTCCATAAGACACACAGACACACATGCAGGTGAGAGCGAGCTTGGGGGTCACAGCGCAGGGTCAGCCAGTGTGCAGGGGCCATGTGGCTGGGGGGTAAGGGCCTCGCTCAGGGGCCCAACAGAGACATTAGTCTGTGCAGATTCCCAACAGACAGAGCCTTGCTGAAGCCTGGGGTAGTTTAACCAGGCCCGGCTCTGTACCCTCAAGGTCCTCCAGCTGTCTATGTGTCTGCATGTGTCTGTATGTGTGTGTGTGTGTGTCTGTACCTATGCATGTGTGTGTGTCTGTACCTGTGTGTCCGTCTGTGTGTCTGTCTGCACCTGTGCATGTATGTGTTTGTGTGTGTGTGCCAGTCCATCCCAGGGCACAGACCTGCCCACACTGTGGATCATTTACAAACATCAGTTCTGCATGTCATCAGACAAAAGGAGGAGATCAGAGTATGCAGAAGAACTCCAGGCAACACAGGAGAAAATGCAAACCACACACACACTGAGGGTGGGACTCAACCCTATAACCCTACATATGTGATGCAATGGAGACAGAGAATGTGCGGCTCTGTAAAGTTTATATTTACGAAATATGTATCAGTATCTTGTATATATGTATGTATGTCGATAAGACAGTGCCGATCCTGCATCTGGCTTCATTACTGATACTAACACAACTGACTCTTCTTTAGAACAATACATCAAGTTGCTTGGCAACCAGAGGTCTGGGTTCTGTTAAGCCACGCCCCTAGACTGTCTGGGACGCTGGTCATGCATCTCGACACTCACACAGGAAGGCCCCTCCCATCATCGCAGTGTCACACCCAGCTGCCTCGTGTAAATTCACCGCCCTGTGACAGTGCTGCAGGCCACGCAGAGAGTAACTGCATTATTTTTAAGTGCTACATTAGGGGTTTGTAGGGAACAAACCAGTTATTTTATTTGTCAGAATGCAACATTGTTTAATAAGACAATAAAATATTCGAATGTGGTGCGATAAAACTCCATGTATTTCATTTCGCAATGAAGAAAATGTACCCAGCAGCTCCTAATATGCTGAAATAAAGTGCCTGTCTGTCTCACTGGCATGAGAACCTTTATTACCCCAAAACAGCGGCAGCTGCGAGATATATTCACATCCATATGTTGGAGACAGTTCTGGAATTGAACTTCACATGGCGGCTTAATTAGATTTAAAGGTGGTTTCCATGGAAACAAGGTCAGTCAAAACAGCAGCATTTTCCATTGACTTCCAGGGACATTTTTTTATTACTGCAGAAGAGGCCAGTCATGTGACTCCACGTTAAAAAGGGGGACTAGCTGTGGCCACCAGAATCTCTCTTTCTGCGATGAGTTTGTAGACCAGTTCAAAGCATCAAAAACTCATTAGACCTCTGACTCAAACTGAACAGATGCAGAGGAACATTTTTGGCACGTTCACTGAAAACGCTCCTTTGTGACCGAGTGGGGGTTCTGGTTTGGGGGTGGGGAGGGGGGGGGGCGGAGCTTAGCTGGCAACATGGTAACACTTTAACCTCAGACCTCCAAGATTGTGAATTCCTAATCTGGGTCCATATAGAGAAGTTCTTCATATTATGTGGGGGTTCAGAAAGCTGCTGGTTCAAGTCCCAGAGTTGACAGAATGACTTTAACATTATGGCCCTGAACCCCCAACTGCTCCAGAGACTGTCTGACGCTGTGACTGCAGAATAAAGTGACTGTAATAACATGACTGAGATCAGGTGACTCATTAACCATGATGTGATGGTGGGAATGAACATGTGCTCTAGCCCATCCTGAGCCCCCGTATGAAACGCCTCGCCACCTTCTCTTATCTCCTTGTCTATACTCTATTAGAGCTAATTGCCCAGTGATATATGAATTGATATGCAAGCTCATAAACATCAGCTGAAATCTGCCTGCAAAATTGTACCTTGTAACTACAGCTGTACTATGCAGATTCAGCATTAATTATAGATTATTTGACTGAACAGCAAGTACGAAGATTTCAAGTTCATTTTAAAAAGCATGACTCTGTAATAGTTTGAATGTGCTGGTGTATCGTAGTCACAACAAACATTTAGAATATTTGAATTGAGCAGAGGGTCCCTTCATATAAAACATAACAATGGGACAACGGGAGAAAGCAGTGCCGGCAATCGGGCGCGGAACACAGGGTGAAAATCGCCATGGCTCCACATCACAAGGTTGCGTTATTGTCACACACTTGCACGGGAGAAAAGTGCAGTGAACGGGGAAGTGTGCACTGCTGTTGTGAAGTTGGTCAGCTGGTGCTCAATGTGTAAATGCGTATTGTGAAGGCGCCTGACCCCTCCGCTTTAAAATTCAAAGAAAACAGAGACTTTCAAATTTAAGAAACAAGCTTAGCACTGTAATGCTAAAAAGATTAGCACTGAATAGCAGTTGTCTTATAAGGGGGTGAATCGGGGTGGGGCCTGGGGGTACTGGGCTAAGTTGAAGCCCCTGGGGACGGGCGGGGGGGGGGGGGGGGGGGGGGGGGGCGGGGGGGGGGGGCGGGGGGGGGGGGGG
>JAODLD010000016.1:4686696-4700178 GCA_026781065.1 Mormyrops boulengeri
ATGTGGAATCCCCCCCCCCCCCCCCCCCGCACCATGCATCTGTTCTGTGACGGCACTGCAGAGGCCGTACCGGCCAGGAAAAGGTGAGGTCGGCAGGCTAAGTCAGCGCCCCCTCAGAAGATGGCGCCCTAGGCCAGCTTTACCGCCGGCACCCCCTGTCTGAGACAAAGTGAAATCGGCAGGCTAAGTCAGCGCCCCCTCAGAAGATGGCGCCCTAGGCCAGCTTCACCGCCGGCGCCCCCTGTCTGAGACAAAACGAAATCGGCTGGCTAAGTCGGCACCCCTTCAGAAGATGGTGCCCTAGGCCAGCTTCACTGCCGGCGCCCCCTGTCTGAGACAAAACGAAATCGGCTGGCTAAGTCGGCACCCCCTCAGAAGATGGCGCCCTAGGCCAGCCACCTATGTCACCTAATGGGTTGACCAACCCAGCATGAATCAGCTGTCAGATATTATACTATATAAACTAACAGAGCTAGTTAATTGAAGTACATAATAATGATGGTAATCCTAACTCTAATGAACACAAAATATGTTAAAAACCTTAACACATGTTCATATGGCAAAAATCAGTATATTTTACATAAACAAGTCAATAAAATCTTAGAAATCTGGACCCAAAAAGCTTTTTTTGTGATTTGTGTGCATCTTAAAGGTTCTTAAAGCATTTGTTACATTTATCTTTTGAACAAATCTCAGAATAAATTTAAATTCAGAAACCAGTGATTTGTCCACCACAACTTGCATGCCATATATTTGGAACTGGTTTCTGGTGTAACTACAGCGGTTATGGTTTGTTTACCGTGACACCAAACTGACCCGTATATCCGTTAGCCCAGACCTTCATTGACCTATAAAAACTCTGAATAAAGCTGCCTCAACTGGTCATTAGAGGCACAAAAAGCTCATCCGCGATATACAGCAAAAAGCTCATCCGCGATATACAGCAAAAAGCTCATCAGCGATATACAGCAAAAAGCTCATCCGCGATATACAGCAAAAAGCTTATCAGCGATATACAGTAGCAGGACCATTTCCTCATTTGTGGCCAACTGAGACGTAACACTGTGTCATTTTCTCTCCCCAGCAGTTCCCTTCAAAGGCTCCTCCATTCCTGAGTTAGATGCCCCCCCCACCCTCACCACCCCCTTACTCAGTCCTGTGACAGTTGGTGATAAATAAAACAGTCCGTTTGCAGGTTCAGGCGGCTCAGCCCAGAGTCTCTGAGAAATCGAGGAGAGATCAAAGGATTAAAACATATAAATGTATTCATGGCTGGCTGGGACAAACAAAAAAATCTACTGAGTCTGCTTGTTCTTGCATGCTTGTCTGCATTCATAAGTTTTGTGTGTGTGTGTGTGTGTGTGTGTGTGTATGTGTGTGTGTCTGTCTCTGCCCCTGGAGGATTTGCGACCGCTCTCCTCCTAGCTGCATGGAGGTGGCCTTCAATAATGAACATCATTCATTATTCTTCATCAACATTTTGATCTTTCACATAAACATCAATGAGCATCTGACTCTCTGTCAGCCTGTTTCCTGCATCTTCCAGGGCTATAATTTCAGAAAGAAAAAAAAACTATAGGAAAAACTCATAATTACACTATGGTGCATTACATGAAATACTGAAATGATTCCTGATAGTGTGGAACATTCCGGTGTGTGGGAGTCATTTCCAGTACTTTCTATAAGTTAGGTGCATGCTAACACCAAGCTTGATATTCCATAACATTCCACAGCATTCCAGGGGTGTGTAAAGCGTGTCTTGAATGTTAGCCTTTCTGTCCATGAAAACACGAACACACAGCCGGCATGTTCCCAAACGGAAGCATGGGATTGTAGGTGATCGTTCTCTGTTTGGTAACTGCTGGAGTGTAAACATTAAAGCTAATCTAGAATAAGGGTGTCGTTATAATGACGAATCAGATCTTACTAGAAAGTAACTGCTCTCCTTTGGAGAGTATACTCCGAAAAACTTGCTGATATCTGTGCAATTGATAGCGCCGTGTCTCGTCTTGTGTGATGCTGGGTAAGATATGATGTAGACACAATCGCAGCTCGTGTGTCAATAACAATTACCGGGTCACCCCCAGCTGAATTTTTTTTACAAAGTCAACGAGGTTTAAAGAAACTAATCTTTGATTCCAAATGAGCCCACTATGTTATTCTAGAGTGTTCTTTTATCCCTTGTGGGCTAATCTGCTGAGGTCAGAGTGTAGTGGTTGTCAGATGGGCATATTTGTTTAATACACAAAATAAACCATACAAATGAGAATGAACTACATAAAACAGAACAAATGCAAATAATAAGTCTTTCCTACAGTAATACTCAGTGATACTTTACAAAAAAATCTGGAATTAATGGCTTAAATGTAAACACTGCATGAGCCATGAAATGAAGACAGACACCAAGCAGGCTAACAACAGACGGCTGAATGCAGCTTCAAGCTAAGGCAAAACTGCGCACGGCCTCGTCTGGAAAGATAAAGGCACCCTTGAACTCTCGTTACCCACTTGCTTTATTTATTTAGCCATTAGCTTTGTTATTCAGAAGTACGAGAACTGGTCTAACAATGACAACGTAGCAGTTTGGTAGTTTTTTAGTTGCTTTAATTATTAAGTAGCGGAGCGGCATCAGCAGCCGGCGTCCTGCGAGGGCCTGCCTGAGATTATCCGCGCTTGGAGAGCGCTGTGCTCGGTAGGAATACGCCTAGCAGCACAGGGAGACAAACACAGGCGCCTTATGAAACATACAATGAAATGGGAAATACTGCCACCCAGAGGACGAAACAGGAACTTAGTTCAGCCATTTTGTGCACATCAGTTTTTATTTTTATTTTATTAAGTTTATTTCTTTTATGAGGCTATACAGAAAAAAATATATATATTTATTTTTTGCAAGACTAGGTTGCATGTATGTTAATTTTAAACATTTTCATATCACTATGTTGTTCATTATTCAAGCTCTTAAATCAGGTATGTGTGTCTTTAATTTACTAAAAATGTATTCTGTTTATGTAACTGGGTCTCTTGAATGCCGACGTACGCCTGTTCTGTGTCCCTGTCGGTCAGCCCCGGGTGAGTTTGACTCACGGGCTGCTGTGCTAAGCTGCGTTCAGTGGTGTTGAGTGAGATGCATTTAATGTTGAGTGTTCGCCAGCCGGGCCGGGTGCGTGACCTCTGATCTTCCCTATGGACGGAGCCGACTCATGCGGGACGTTTTCCGGCAGCGCCGTGCAACAAGGGAGACATTCTCGGGGAGGCTGCAGAGGGTGGGGGCGGCCACACAGACCCGCATTCATCATGGGGTCCCGAGGAGGAATTAGCACGTCTCCCCCCACGCACCTCAAGGAACCGATAAAGAGTATAGAGTGCATAAAGAACGGACTGGGGCAGAGAGCCTGCAGTCCCGTTTGACATGTATGAATTATGAAGGGGCGGAGATGCTCCGGGTCGTTCCCAGAAAATCAATAAAGCAGTGCACGCAAAATTCCATGTTCCAGCTGGTTTTCGTGCTCCAACGATGAAAAAAAAACTCGCTTTACTGTCATCCTGACAATGTCCAGGTTTTCTGAACTGACAGAATCGGTTACGCGTTGGGAAGAGTCTGTAAGGAGCTGGATCGATATGCTTTCAAAAAGATTTTATGATCTACGTTTACGGTGATATTCTGATCACTACAGCATGTTATTTAAATGAAAGGCATGTGAAATGGTTCTGATGCCATGTGACTGCTCCAGTCATGAAACAGTATTTGTGAGTTTCGACATCTAATTGTCCTTTGTTTAGTTCTTTCTTTTGAATGAGTTTCACGGAGGCATGTCTTCCAGAACTTTGGGTCAAGGAGAGCCTGAGGACACGAAGCTTCTCCAGAGCTTAATGACAATCAATGTCATATTCATTAGGAAATGTGTTTCTCTTGGTTTAAGGTAACTGGGGAGTGAATTAACACCCAAAAATCTCAAAAGAGAGCGGAGACTAGCTTGAAAAGATCTGAGTATTAACAGAGTCAGTAGTCTAAAAAATTTCTAAGTATTATCAGAGTCTGTAGCATATAGAAATCTAAACGCATGGTACAGGCAGAGATAAGGAGGTGACGATCCACTGGCGGTTCTGAGACACTGACGTTTATTACAGAACTGAAAATATTGGGTTAAATTACAAAGGAAAGGACCATGAGGGGTCAAAAAGCAAAATGTGGAAAACAGCTAACTACAAGGAATGACAAGGACATAAAGTCCAGGAACAAAAGAACACAGGGAGCAAGAACAGGCAGGGAACAAAGCACAAACTCATACAGAACAGAGTAACGAGTAACATCTAACTAAGGAAACAGAACACAAGCAGGCACTAAAATACACAGATAACGAGCACTAACAAAAGGCAGGTGCAAATACTCAAAGCAATCAACCAATCAGAACAGACACTTTAAACAGGACACAGGTGGAATTAAATAACAAAATCATAGAACTAAGATACTGACAGAGAAACAAGGAAACAGAATCTAACACTAGGAAAATAACAAAGGGAAGTAAAAACAAAACCAAGGGCACAAAGTAAAAAACCAAAACAGAATGTAAACCACAAAACACAGGAACTAGAAAAACTGATACAAATGAAACACTAGGGAACAAAATCTGCAAAATACCAAAACAGAGATGGGTGGATTTGAACACTCGACTGTAGGGTTTGGGAGACGCACGCTCAGCCCATCGAGCCAGGCAGCAGTCCAGGGAAGAGGGTAACCACTCTAAAGTCTTGGACAACAGGGAGGACAGGATAGCCAGTGACATCTGCTGGCCAAACGGGGAGGAGACACGAAAGGCTGGGACAGATGGGTGCAGACCCTGACACTTCAGTGTAAATAAATCTAAGTCAAGCGTGGGCAATCTTATCCGCAAAGGGCCACTATGTATTTAAGGGGACATACAGGGGTGGGCAATCTTATCCGCAAAGGGCCAATGTGTATGTAAGGGGACATACAGGGATGGGCAATCTTATCCACAAAGGGCCACTGTGTATGTAAGGGGAAATACAGGGGTGGGCAATCTTATCCACAAAGGGCCGGTGTGTATGTAAGGGGACATACAGGGGTGGGCAATCTTATCCACAAAGGGCCACTGTGTATGCAAGGGGACATACAGGGGTGGGCAATCTTATCCACAAAGGGCTGGTGTATATGCAGGTTTTCGCTGCAACTCCCTAATCAGGTCACTAACTAGAGGACTGATTGGCTGAAGACTACACATATAGCACTTTTCTACTCCTACGAGTACTCAAAACGCTTCACAAATTCATGCCTCACATTCACCCATCCACACACCGGTGGCAAAGGCTGCCATACACACCAGGAGCAAATTGGGGTTCAGTGTCTTGCTCAAGGACACTTTAATAGAGTCAGGAGGACCAGGGCTCGAACCTGCAACCCTCCGGTTGTGAAACGATAGCACTACCTCCTGCGTCACCAACTTCCCCGAGAGTCCTTCCCCTGAAGAGTCCTCATGCCTGGGTTTGAACAGCTGACCTAAAGGTTACCCCAAAAACCTGCATACACACCGGCCCTTTGCGGATAAGATTGCCCACCCCAGATCTAAGTGTTAGCATAGTCTGTAGTCTAATGAAATCTAAGCATTAGCAGAGTCTGAAGTCTAATGAAATCTAAGCATTAGCAGAGTCAGTGGTCTAAGGAAATCTAAGCGTTAGCAGAGTCAGTGGTCTAAGGAAATCTAAGCGTTAGCAGAGTCTGTAGTCTAGTGAAATCTAAGCGTTAGCAGAGTCTGTAGTCTAATGGAATCTAAGCGTTAGCAGAGTCTGTAGTCTAATGGAATCTAAGCGTTAGCAGAGTCTGTAGTCTAATGAAATCAAAACGTTAGCAGAGTCTGTAGGCGTTTTTCATTTGATTTATGTAGGCACTAATCATGTGAAAGGAAACTCAAATCAAATCGACCACTCATCTTTAACGTGTCACCTGTTTTCCATCAGATTTATAGCATAACCAAAACAGACAAGCACAGACACTATAATTTGCAAAGCACATAGGTATCTCTGTAGCTACAAAAGGTTCAGCAGCGGACCTCAGAGACTGCTGACAACTGATGACCTTTTGCTGCTTGACAATTTGCTGCTCAGGATAGCATCCTTGTGGAAAAAACACACACACATTCACAACAGAAAGTGGGTGATTTGTCATCTTGTGCAAGTGAGAAGATTTCATGTCACGGGGATCAATAGGATTCTATAATGAGCTTGTTGGCCCAAAGCCCCGAGGCTGTGAACAGCATGAGATCTGATCTGGACTCCCCGCTAGCCCTTAGCTGCCTGTCTCCCAGGACAGCAGGTGCTTCCGAGGCCCAGCTATGCCTGTCACACACCGGCGTGTAACAGGGCTCAGGAGGTCGGCTAAAACGTGCCCACAGAGATGCTGTCTAGGTCTGACTCACAAACACAAGCCAGCCCCAGGCTCTGGGAGATCACAAACAAAGCTCGTTTCACATCCGGTTGGTTTGAAAGTCACTTTCTGTCCGCATGTTTACCTGGGACAGAGTTGCCCTGTTGACGTGCCTCTCTCATGACGAAATTGGCCGATGGGATAATTTGCTGGCATTAACGGCTCGAATTTTCAGCCCCTGCAGTCTTCAGACTCTCTTTCTCCCATTTGTTGCTTATTAACTAAAATTGATACTGCAGACAGAGAATACACGAGTATCCGCAGATCTGATTATGATGCTGCCATCGCCCAGCATGCTCTAGACTTAGCGCTTCGGCCCACCGGCTAAATGATGACAAATGTGGCCGCAGTTTCGCAAACAAAATAAATCTTTCATTATGCCAGGGGACGGCTCTTCATTATTCACGCTGCAAGATGACTCAGATGAACCCGGATTTATGTTTCCCGGAATAACGACGGTGTACATCGATGTTTATATGCATACGCTCCGATTTCCTGTGTGACGTCATCACTTCCGAGGGCATTTTCTGAGGAACCGCAGGAAGCATCCAGGTGGAATAGCAAAGACACAGAAGCCCTGTGCTCTCTTCCGGGGAGAGCGAGGCACAGCGGGCCAGGCGTGATGCACACGGCGCTCCTTTTTGCGTGGCGCCTCGTTGTGCGCGTGTGCGTGCGACACACGTGTAAAGCACATGCCACTTTGCTGGAGGCGCAGCACAAATGAAGGCTCTTCACCTGTCAGCCCCCTCTACCCCCCACCCCCCGAGCAACACGGCAGGAAGTGGGGGGGGGGGTCTGCACGCAGATCAAAAATGCTTCTACAGCAAACAAAGAGGTGATAATGACCCCTGAGCTGCTCACCACAGGCTATGCTAAACACAACTGGGGTCCTGGGTTCTCTCTATGCTCAGATTTCCTTAATGATGGGGATCCCATAGTGGGGGGATAAAACAGCTTATGAGGCTGCACGTTCACCTGCACATAATTAGGATTACTTGTCTCTCAGCTCTAGCACATCCTGCAGTAGCTCCGAAGTGTCCTCTTCAACCCGGATCACGTGGCTCCCATCGCCACGCCAACCGAAGCCCATCTCACAATCCCCACATTGCTCTAATCGTGCCCCACTGTGTTTTCAGCCCCAGGTACGAGGCCTCTGCTGAGGTCTGTGTAATATTCTGAAACACATAAAGGGGATAATGAAGGCCGGCTGGCTGCACTGGACATGCCGCTGAGGCACACTTTGCCAATACACCCCGAGAGAGCATGCCAACTGGTACGGGGCAGGCTCCAGGACTTAGGGTGTGCTCACACTGGGAGATCCGTACCATGCCCAGGCCCGCACAGTTCAGTTGGACTCGGACACAGTACCCATCCAGTGTGATTGCTATCTGTGCCAGAGCACAGAACATTTAACAAATATGGCAGCAATAGGATCACTTTGGTCCACGGCAAATGTGCAGTTTGCTGGAAATTTGGGCTGACTAGAGTATCCAGGAACAGCTGGATGCGACACAAAAAAACTCAGAGATATCTGGAAAAATATGGGATATACCTGCAGCATGATTAAGTGAGAAGCACCGTGCTGCACACTTGATAATTACACTTGATAACCTCTTGAATCTTGATAAATTTGTTAGAGGGTGTCAGTGCGGCCAGAATGACTCCAAATAAACCACAAAATAAGGACATTAATTATAAACTCCATTCTGCAGTGCGATAGCGCTTTCTTTCCTATGTTTTCTTTAACACAAAAAGTCACACAGTGATGATGAAAGCATGCCCGGTCCCAGAACGTTAAGCCCAATGTTTGTGCAGGCCAGCGGAGGAGAATCATGCTCGGTCACGGAACAAGGCAACCGGGCCAAATGTGAGTACGCCCTAACTGAGGGGTAAAGGTGCTGGTGTGTGTGAGTGACCTCGCACGTCTACGGGGAGGGGGGAGGAGCAACCAAGGGTGAAGTAGCCCTCCTCAGTAAAAAACCAGCGGGGGTCTTCCAGAAACAAACTGAATAAATGCATTCAGTCTGCCTGTCATAGAGTTAGTCCTATTGTTATTATTATTATTGTTGTGGTTAAGTGCTGTCAAGTTGAGGTTGGCAGCTGCCAATCATATTTATCTTATATAAACTTATATATATATATATATATATATATATATATATAAAAACAATAATTACATTTCATATGGGTTAAAATTGCGAAAATAAATGATAGTTACAGTAACTAATTAATTTCCAGAAAAAAATACTTGTGTTTTTGTTGTAGATGCTATAATGAAAGCAGTTTCTGCCTTGCAGTAGAAATATATAGGCCTACATATGTATAGTGTTGGCAAAACAGCAGTTCTATATTTTACTATTTTATTGCTTTAAAACTGCAACATCAGGTGCTAAATTAAGCAAGTGCGAAGTGTTGTCTTGAGGGTTTCGACATTCATTCCTTATAAATGACAATTATCTTTCCTCTTCCTCGGCTGAATATCGACCCCAGGCGTATCATTTCCTGCTCTCCGTTAAAGTAAGTACCCGCAGCGGCAGCAGCCTGACGCCGGACGCGCAGCGCATTTGTCCCGCGGGACGTTGCACTCCGGGGGGACCGAGCATCCCTCAGCGGCTCCCTGCAGGCGTCGGACGGATCTGTTGGTCGTTATGCATTGCGCTTCGTTTTTATCCCCCTCCCGCGGTGCACACCGCGACTGATCGATTGTCAGTCCCAGTAGCGATCGGTCGTACCACTTTAATGAGTCCCCGTAACAGCCTGTTCCGCCAGTGCACATGTGCGCAATGAAATATAGCCGTGCATCGTCAGTGGGAATATTTAAGGTTTGCATGTAGGACAGCAGAGTTCGGGCAAAAACTGCTTTATCATTACTTGTGTTTTACTTCCATCTAGTGGATGAATAAAAAAAAAAACATGTAAAAGTTCACTGGGGAAAATGTTGACTCCAAAGCCCATGCACACTTAAATGAGCATTAACTACCAATAAGCCTATGTAATATTAAAATGAGTTTGTAAGCAAATCCCCAGAATTAATTCAGAATATGCAGTAAGTTTTATACTGCATGTAATGTGTCTGTGACAGTATTTTAAAAATGATATTCCTGGACAGGATACAAACCAAAATAAGCCTGCAGTTACTAGCGGGGCCGTTCGGAGTCTTCTTCATTTCCCCGGCCGGGTTTCCTGTTAATCTACGGTTAATGCTGTTAATGCTACGGCCCTCAAAACAATTTCTTTATGTCGTTGAATTCAAATGATTGTCTATAATGTGATTTACTACTTCTGATCGAAGTATTTATGTACCCCCTGGACGGTTTGTATGCAATTTGACTTTCGCGTTGTCTGTAGGAAGGTTGCTGACGGAATTCAATGAGCCATCCGGCGCATGCGCGGACAGCGACGTCACATGACCGTTGTTCTGTAGTCGGTGGTACCCGCTCCGTGTCGCTCCGGTTCGTCTGGGTTCGGTTCCGATGGCGGGGCGTGGGGTGGCGTGTCTCCTGACATTAGTCGCCCTCACCCTGCTGAGGGCTGCCGTCTTCGCCTCAAAAGAGGACGTTGTATTCAGCGGTGGCAGTTCTGTTGTTTCGGAAGCAATCGGCGCCTTCAACCTTTTTAAAAAGGTGTTCAGCTGGAGCTATGAGCCCGGTTCTGATGAATATTATCGCAGGATTATTAACCTGGAGGTATGTCACCTCGATCCGGACAGGTCACATCATTACTTTTTATGTCGCATTGACACTGCAAAATGTGCGACTTAATTTCAGCGCGCTTTGTTTGATTAGTTGTAAAAGAGTGATTAATAGTAAGAAACAAAGACGAGTGCTATATAAATATGTTTTTTTTATTAGTTTTATATCGGTTTTCTTTATTGGGTTATAACGTCACAAGTGCACGGTAAACAAACACGTCACGTGCAGTACAAAATGAAAATGAAACTTCAGCTACAAGCTTCGTATGAAGTCACTGCAGTAACTTGCTGACTCCGTTTGTTAATTGCCTGTTCATTTTTTTTTCTAGAAAAGCCTCCTACGGCATGCATCTCTGAACAATCACTCAGTTTCCTCAAACGGCATCTCTGCAAAATACGGAATAAACCAGTTTTCGGTTTTATCGCCGGAAGAATTCAGAGGTAAATGCGCCCTCTTCACTTAACTGCAGTGAGTGAACCCTGTGGTGATTATAAAGAGAAAATGAACCGTGTGACTAAAATACTAGCTCTAGAAATGCAGAACTACATGCTGACAGTGAAACTGTGAGAATGGGTGTTTTGAAATTTAGAATTAATTGTCATTGTTGACACAGCACACAGTGCACAACAACGAAATGTGTCCTCTGCATTTAACCCATATGTGACAATGTGACATAGCAGGGGCAGCTAATTCACTGCCCGGGGAGCAGTGCTTGGGGGCGGTACCTTGCTCAGGGTACCTCAGTGGTCTTGCTGGTCAGGGATTCGAACCTGGAATATTTTAATTACAAGTGCGCTTCCCTAAACATTAAGCCAACACTGGTTAATCTTAAATTAATCTCCTTTTCACACTCTGTGGCCTAGTTGAACTGAGATATTTTGGCTCGAGATAAAGCAGAGCTCGGTGACCCGATTTCGGTAATACCACAATTTTGATAAAAAATATATCTTGCACTTTTTACCTTTTTATGGCAGAATATGTAAAGCATTGAATGTTTGCCGTTTCAGAGCGGTACCTGACCACTTTCCCGGAAGAGGTGCCAGAGTACCCATCATCAGGGACTGCAAGAGGCCCTTCAGTGGAACTGCCTAAGAAATTTGACTGGAGAGAGAAGAATGTCATCACCCCAGTGGAAAACCAAGAATCAGTAGGGACAGATTTTTTAATCTCAAAACACACTAAATGTCCGTATTGTTAGGTACCTGTATCACGCAAGGGTAGATCTTACTCTTGTGTGACATAAAAATAGGTTTTGCACTGTTATTGGCAAGCCACGTTGGGAAGGCCCCAGATTCTTGTCATAGATAGTATCTTGGTCCACTGGAAAGGAATCTCCTGACAGGCTGAATTTCCCAGCTTTCCTGTCTGTACATTAGCTGGTTTGACTTCTCCTTGGGAAGAACTACAGCTCTGTTTGGTTTTCAGCTGAAACATCCCGTTTGGGACCATGCACTGGTGAACTCCCAGATCTGCCAGTTTTAGCCGGCTGTGACCTTGCACCTCTCCCTGCAGTGTGGAGGCTGCTGGGCGTTCAGCGTGGTCGGGATCATCGAGTCTGTCTACACGCTGCAGGGCCACCCTCTGCGGCAGCTGAGTGTGCAGCAGGTCATCGATTGCTCATATAAAAACCAGGGCTGCAACGGTGGCTCCACTGTCAGGACCCTCAGCTGGCTGAAGCAGGTCACAATTACACTGTTTAGACCTAAATCTGTACATGACACATGTTTTGGATGTATATTCCATATAGTTTGTGTTCTGTAACAAAAGCCTACCCTTTTTACTAGTGGTAGACAGAATGACGCTACTATATGGTGCTATCTGTTCAAAAAAGGGCACAAAGCATGCCCCATAGCAAACCAAGAGCACCATCTAGTGGGGTCAAAAAATACAGCAAATGGTTCATGAAGCCTTATTTTATCACTCTTGTTGAAACTGATTTTTGAATCACTTAATGTCCTTCTCAAAAACATTTAGTTTCTAAAGCACGAAATTGTGTATGTTTATGCTGAACATTTATGTAAAAGTGAATAACTGTGTGCATCGTAATGCGAGAGAAGAGATATGTACTTCATGTGTATTATGTTTTCTGGTCTTCCAGACACAGGAGAAATTGGTCAATCAGGCCGAGTACCCATTTAAAGCTGAAACAGGAGTCTGTCGCATTTTCCCACTGTCAGAATTTGGAGTTTCTGTTAAGGACTTTGCAGCTTTTGACTTCAGGTAAAACATAGTCAAAACAGAGTCATTCTCAATATTTTTATGTAATTTGGTAAATTGGGCTGTACTGAGCCTAGGGCTGCACAATTCTGAAAAAAATGTGAATAATGACGTTTTGCTTAGAATTGAGATCAGGATTCTCTAACATTTTTTTCCTCAAATTTAAACAATTATTGCACTCATTAAACTGCAAAAGGAAACAGAACAGAACATGATTGTGCCAAACATATGTCTGACCCAAAACCGGCATATGAACTTCTGACAACAGAAAGGAAACACCCAACTAGCAATTCAATTCGGGTAACCTAAAGAGCCATACCAAAAGTTCCAGTATCAAAAGTGCTAGTGGGGTACTTTTTGGCACTTCGGTACTTTGGGGTGGAACCTGAAACGCTTTTTTTGTTGATTGGTCATGCAATTAGCCTGCCTCTGAAATGCAATACAACCACCATCTTGAAAACGGTTGTGAGCGGTTTCTTGAAGTACCAAAAGTAAGGTACCTGATGCGGTGGAAAAGCGCCCTTTAAAGAGAATGCAGAATTATCGGACGCTTGAGACTCTCTGGGGAAAAGTAGGAGCTCTTGTTTTGATCCAGCCGATGTAATACAATGCAGATGAACCGTTGTAATTCAGAAATAATATCACTTAGGGTTGCGTTTTTTTTTACGATTAATTGTGCAGCCCCAACTGAGCCTATATAGTATTTTTGCTGCACCTTATTTCAATCGCCTGCATTCTTCTTCCTAATATGTGCTTGCTTTCTGTTGTTCCAATCTCATTTACTGTCACACATTTTGGTTAGCTGTTTTTCCCAAATTAACAGGAAGATGGCGCTGTTGTGCTGTTTGTTTGCCCACAGTGGAAACGAGGAGGTGATGATGCAGAAGTTGCTGGAGTGGGGTCCTCTAGCTGTCACAGTGGATGCTGTCAGTTGGCAAGACTACCTTGGGGGCATAATCCAGCACCACTGCCCCAGCCAGCGGGCCAACCATGCCGTCCTCATCACCGGATACGATACCACAGGTGAAAGCGGACCCCTGCCTCAGTGCGGGGGGGGGGGGGGGGCCCCCGCCCCCGGGGGGGGCGGGCGGCGGGGGGGGGGGGGGGGGGAGGGGGGGTGGGGAGGGGGGG
>JAODLD010000016.1:4700188-4724798 GCA_026781065.1 Mormyrops boulengeri
ACGACCTTGGGGGCATAATCCAGCACCTCTGCCCCAGCCCGCGGGCCAACCCTGCCGGCCCAATCACCGTATACGATACCCCAGGTTCAAGCGGCCCCCTCCCGCCGTGCGCCCCCCCCCCCCCCCCAGCCCAGTGTGCTTGGCCTTTGCAGTTCTGTAGATCACTAACTAGTTCAGCAATCAAAGTGCAGATCAGATTACCACAGCTGAGGGAACAGATGATTGATTCAGGAACTTTCATACTTTGGGGATCAGGATGCAGAGGACAGGTGGATGCATTCAAATTAGTCTCCGCTTAGCCCTGACTCTCCAATATAATGCAGTTCCCCATGGATGTGGAGATCTACCGCCCATAAGTGCCTGAGTGCAACCCTAATTCCCCCAGTTCAACACTCCTGATACAGATAATCAGGCCTTTCATTAGCATCTCAGTATTGGAGCCAGCTTAGCTTCAACATGGCCGATTCTGAAGGGCCTGATTATCTCTATCAGGTGTGTTGAAATAGGGCGGCAGCTTAGCTGATGGTCGTGGTAGATGGCAGATCTGCAGGAGCTGGGTTGGGCAGCCCTGCCATTGGCAGTTTTAGCTCAGGTGCAATTGCACCCCCTACTAGTCACATGAAAATCCAGTTTAACATATTAAATTCAATAAAATTTGTGCAAGTTATATTTGTATAAAATGACGTTTGTGTTAGTCATATCGATGTGTATTTATATATTTACATTTATTTACAAATGTACATGTGCGGCTGGATTTGGTGTAGCTGTATCCAATGAGTGACTAGTTGGGCTCTCTCACCTTTCACCGCCCAGGAGAGAAGTCTACTATCTCTCATGCAGATCCCAATGCTGTCATGTCCTTCTTCCAGGTGAGGTTCCCTACTGGATTGTGCGTAACTCTTGGGGAACATCATGGGGAAACCAGGGTTACGTCTATATCAAGATGGGAGGCGACGTCTGTGGTGAGTTTGCCTGAGGGAACCGTCCGAGGAAAAACGTCCTGTCGGGCGATTCTGTCGGGCATTACTTTCAGGCGTTGTTGTCTGGTGCCATTACTGTCTGATGTCATTGTCAGGGGTGCCGTTCTGTTTATAAACGCTTCTGGGGTTTTTTCATGTTTTACCAACTGCACTTGATTGCTTGCCAAGGCATCAGTCAGCTAAGTGAAAAAACATTTTACATTGTGTGTTCCACAAAGCAGGATTTCTTACTTAGCTGGATAACTTGTCGGATTTAAGGTAGTTTGGGCGAAATGGAAGTGAACAAAGATAATGTCCATTCAGCCCAGACTACCTTAAATTCAACAAGTTATCCCCCTAAGCAAAAAGCCCTGCTTTGTGGAATACCCCACTCTTCTACTGGCTACCATGGTTGTGGTCTTCCCAGTTTAATTGCACTGTTTCTTCCCTCCTCTAGGTGTCGCCGATACTGTGGCTGCTGTTTTTGTGTGATTTTCTGCATACTCAGAAAATGTGGTATTCTCGTGGTTTCATAATGCCTTGTAATTGTAGTGCTTCATAGATAGGAGTGTGACCTGTGGACAGCTAAGCTACATGGTATCTCTCCCTGCACTTCACCATCTACCACAAATGTTGTTCCAGCTGTCCATTTTTACCATGAGATACACAGTGGCTTTCTGCACTGACAGTCACAACACTGGCAAATATAGGAATTTTAAGCTCCCTTTATGGCTAGAACAACATGTTCTATGTAGTGGATGACAAAAGCATTTCTAAGTCAAAGACACGCTGGTCGCCAAGGCTGTTATTTCAATATGAAATGTACTGTAAATAATCATTCAGTTGCTGAGTAGAAATACGAGTTAATTATATTTAAGTAATTACGTTTTCTTGGCTTACAAAATGATACATTTTTATCGTGAAATATTTTTGTACAATTTTTGTACAGTTTCAACTGTTTTTTAATTGCTTCATGAATATCTCAATAAAAATAAACTCCTTTGTTAAACAATTCATTTGAAATGAATGAGATTTAAAATGTGTTCATTAACTTCTCAGTTACACAGCAATTTGGTTACATTTTATGGTTTACAGTACTTGATAGTGCCATACTACTGATAGGACTGGGGAACCCATATAAAGTATGTAAATATTTTCATTTATTTGCAGCAATCACAGTAATTCAATAGGCTTCCCGTCCCACAAACT
This sequence comes from Mormyrops boulengeri, assembly GCA_026781065.1. Lineage (NCBI taxonomy): Eukaryota > Metazoa > Chordata > Actinopteri > Osteoglossiformes > Mormyridae > Mormyrops > Mormyrops boulengeri. The sequence goes on from JAODLD010000016.1 coordinate 4,702,357, forward strand.
CTACATTCAGACGATATGCACAGGCATTCAAGACGTCATATTTTCTGCAGATTTTGAGGAACTGATTAATCATGCACAGAAACAAAGGCAGCAATCATAACGCAAACAATCTTCTAAAGGTATTTTTATGAACTTCAATAATATCATAAAATATTAGATGAAACACAAGGGGAAAACATTAAAATATGCATTCTACCAAGAAAAAAGGGTATATGTTGTTTTAAAGTAATCAACACTGAATAAGAAGTTTTGAAATATTTTCGTACAATATTATTTTACAGTTTAATACCTGTTCAGTATAGCCAGGACTGTAATTTCCAAATAAACATGATAATTATGTATTTCAGTATTGGCTGATTGTATATACATTAATTACAGTGTCAGAGGCTGTCTGCCTTTGTATTGGCAGTAGTGAAGGGCAAAATGACACTTCGTGAACCATTTGCTGTATTTTTTGACCCCACTAGATGGTGCTCTCTGATCAAAAAAGGGTGCATGCCCCAAAGCAAACCAAAAGCACCACCTAGTGGGGTCAGGAAATATAGCAAATGGTTCATGAAGTGTTATTTTGTCCATCACTAATTGACAGTATGTACACAGGCTCTGGCTTGGGCGTGTTTCCACCTCCTAGTCAGAGTCCTCACTGCTGCAGTAGGAGCTGTCACAGCACTCCGCTGTGTACAGAAAGGTGTGCACTGTTGGGTTCAGCTTCGGCACCCATTCCCGTGGCACCAAGAAAGTGGCCAAGTTGAAAAGGTCCACGAATACCTTGTAGCGGTCACTTTAACAACAGAAGGAAGATGGTCAGCTCAGGTCCACTCACCTCAACTCCTCTGGTTTTTCCTCTAATTCATGAATATAATTAACCAAATCATTACCTCAGGTAATCCTAATGAAGTATCCTGACACTATTGATGGACAAAATGATGCTTCATGAACCATTCGCTGTATTTTCTGACCCCACTAGATGGTGCACTCTGTTCAAAAAAGGGCACAAAGCATGCCCCAAAGCAAACCAAGAGCACCATCTAGTGGGGTCAGAAAATACAGCAAATGGTTCAAAAAGCATCATTTTGCCCATCCCTACCTGTTACAGCTCCTATTTTCTACGTCAGACTGTGTACAGCTATTCATCTTGAAAGAGTGTTAAATTTGAAGCACCCAGATTTTGATTTGAATGCAGATCAGAAACACTATGTGTCATTTAATTTCAGGAGACGTACCTGATGGTGGAGCGTAAGTAGTGATACCCCGACGACCCTCCAGTGCCAGCCTTGCTGCCAATCATCCTGTGCACTGTGCAGACGTGATTGTCTAAAATATACCAAAAAAACAAGTGGGGACTGAAGAAACTGCACACATTTGCTGCAGCTTGATATATACAAGCCAGAATAGAGGAGATAACACACAGCTGCCGTCATCACGGGCAGGTACTCACATCTCCACTTCGTCATGAGAGTGTCGATGTCCATCAGGTAGGTCAAAAGCTGGAACGGGACTTGGAAGCGAGGCTCTTCCCTACAGCAGTGCGGACGGAAAGCACAGAGTAAGGATACCGAGAAATAAAACCGCATATGCCAAGGGCCTGTGGTGGACAGCAAACTCCTACCTGTAAAAGTAGATCATCAGCGCTCCCTGCAGTGCCTTGTAAGACAGCCTTCGTTCACCTGATGCAAATACAGAAGGAAAGGATTATGGGATTGATTGGCGCTGTTTGCAATCAATGACTGAACTGCAGTAAAACGATTACAAAGCAAATTAAATAACTAATAATTTGTTGTCTGTCTGTCTGCACCCTAACAATACACTACTAACCAAACCATGACAAATGCACGTTAATGAAATCGTATTTTTTATTAGAGAAAGGCTTGACCAGGATTATGTGGATAGTCATCATTGTCCATTGTGGTGTTATTCAATAAGGAAAGGACTATGAATTCGCTGACCTTTGCTTAAAAGGTGCTCATGCCGCCTTTGGTCAAACAACGCCCTGAAGATCTCCACCTGCTTTTGATGTTCAGCCATCTGCTCCTTTGTTTCCTCCGAATCTGGTTTTTGCTGTAAAAGAAGGTGTACATCAGTTTGGCAAAGCGGCGAAAAACCCACAATGCAAGCTATTCACCCTAAACGCTCTATACCTCAATTTTCTCCTGCTGCAGTCTCAGTCCTTCTTCGATATTTCTCTGCAGTTTGCCCCAGAAGTTGAACCCATCGTCTTCGAGGCCAGGGGTTCTCTCCAGCCATTTCTGAGCAAATGAAATCATCCAGAGAGCCTCTTGTCAAAGTACTGCAATATAAAACAGCAGCTTGTTCGAAGTTAAAGCAGAAAAATCCCCCGACTGAACTAACAATATTGCCTTTTGGTGGAATAAAATGTGTGACTTCTGCTTCGATCAGAAGGGTCGACTCATCATACATGCTAACTGAATCGTGACAAGTCATTATCTATACATTTAAACTGAAAAGGTCTAGGATATTAAATATATTATTAGTACATATAAAATTCAATTTCTCAGGCTTTGGTTTGGTTTGCTCCTGAAATGATCTACCAATTGGTGCCCCCAATGGAAATAGACTTTCAGATGCCCTGCTAATGGGCGAGAACTTATTGAGGATCTAGCTTGTGTCCAAGAGGCTGCTTTCAGTGTGAGATATGGGCAGTGGCAGTGTTCACCACCACTAAAAACAGGCATTCATGTGGGGTTCCTAAGATATGGGGCCCCCTGTTGGCCACAAATGGTAATAGAGGGGACACAAATAATGTAGTAGTGGAAGCTTAATTAACCAGCAACTTACTGTTAGTTATATACCGATCCCATGTTAGTGTATCATTAGTCAATGATAACAGTTCAAGTATTTCATGCAGGAACTACAGAATTTCATGATTGTACTTGAGTAGTAACTGAGTTACTAATTTACTTGTGCTCCCTCTAACACAGTATGACCCACTGGATGTGGGATGTTAGCAACACCTCCACTAGCAGCAGCAGTGTGGGCTCCTGCTCAGAGTGGAGCAGCATCTCGCTCTCCCTGCCCCGGAAATGGTCCCGGTAGTGATTCCGATTGTAGGGCACCCTCTGGCTGTCTGGGACGCCTATCTTGTTTTCCAGAAGTCTGAACTGGAGGCTCTGGAAACCAGAGGCAGGTGACAGGTACTCTCTGGATGCAAAGAAAGAAACAGTCAAGTTATGAAACACTATGGAAATAAGGGGAAGCAGCAGCTCATAGCCCAGTACACTGGCACATCCACTGCACATCCAGTGTCCAAAACTGTGGGAACACTTCCAATTTTGAGAGACTGTAGATATTTATTCCAGTTACTCCAGTTACTTATTTAATCGTCCAATGTATGATATTTGTAAACATTCTTTGAATGTTTATAAACATTCTTTGAATGTTTATGAACATTACCGTCACTATTTGTGTAGTAATTATCAAAGCATAAAACCAAACATGCTAGGTGTTTCCACACTTTTGGCCACGAGTGTATACATGCCCACAACCGGCAACAGCTGGACTTTAATCCGGGAGATCACTGTACAGGACACAAAGTGTCAGCTAGCCTAAAAACCTTCGAAATGCTATTCATGTAATTTTTTTTAAACTGAACCAAATTGAACTTTTTTTACCTTTATTTTCTTGCTATTCCTTATGTCAATGTCTCAATATGTCGTACTTACATGTTGTTGATATTTATATTCTGTTTCCTACTGTTTCTCTGCACTACCACCACCAAGACTGAAATGTCATCTTAGGTTGTAACCCATGGATGGCAGAGCTGAGGATGACAATAAAAATACGACTGAGACTGAGTCCTCCTGCATACCTGAAATCAAAAAAGTCCAGAGCTGTCATTGTCTCCAGAACCGCAAACTGATCCACCAGCAACCTGAAGATCATCACTATCCTGTTCATCCGAGTCACCACCTTCAGCATATTCCTTTCATCTCTGACCTGTAAACACACGATATTTAAGGACAACGTTTTTTTATTAATAATTTGTAGCCTGCAATATCTAAGTTTAAGATCATTTAAAATATTGACACACTCTGTCTTTTTATATTAAGCCACAGTATGGAAAACACACAATTTAACTAGTGTGGTAAAGAGTGAGAATCTTAAAACTACTACTCACATGACCGCTAATGAAAATGTCTCTCACTGAGTCAAGTTCCCAAAGAATCTGTTTGAACCAGAGTTCATAAGCTGAAAAAAAAATGAAACCTCTCAACACACAGCCGCAGGTTAAATATTTTCTGACGGTGTACTTGCCAACGGCATACAACACATTTTTTTAAATAAAAGACAGGCTGAGGAAAAACACTGTTTTAGTGATGAAAATTCACTAATGTAAGTGCGCAAAGCAGGTGGTAAGTTTGTGATGGCCCACCTTGGTGGGTGACAATGAAGAGATGCTCATCGTGGATCTTGTTCCCTCCGAGTTCACTCTGAAGGATTTGTGCCGACATTATTTTATCCAGCTGCAAATCAAACAACAGTTATTTTCATCTCTTTTCCTCCTGCCAGTTCCCTGCTAAGTCTGTACTGGTCAGTAAGGGACACATTAACACCAGGTAATTGAGAGGAGCCACGTTTTACTTGTAAGTAGTCCCCATACACGACGCCGCCCTTGCTGGCTTTGTTGACACCCTTTTGTGAATCATCATCCTCCTCTTTCACGTTCAGTTTCTGTGATGATCTAGGATTCATGGGAGGCGTCATTTAGAATACAACCAGGCAGTCGTCAAGTCAAATGAAACTGACTGAGATGGTGACACTGGGAGAATTACACGCAAGATGCACATATAGGTGAAAAAAAAAGAACCAAGCAAGGAACCAAATGTAGTCAAGCAAATATGCTATTTTACAGCCGAGACAAGTATGACCAATGAGAAATGCAATGAAAAATATACATACACATGTTTGTTTCCAAAATAAGGGCATCCACTCATGATTAATAAAATGTTATCCAGCAGAAAGAGACCACTTTTGCTTTTCTCTGCTTCAGAATGTAACCCAGCTTTGAGGAGAAATCGATTATTTAAGCATTTGCCTCATCCAATCATTGGTCTATTTGTTGGCTCTGCCCACCAAAGGTAACTCAAACAGAAAAAATATACACAAATTTCTGTTGCTTTCTGGAACCATCTGTACTTTGCCTTTCTTATCAGAGGGAAGAGCATGTCTGTGAAGGACAAAAACGTGACGACACAATAAATAAATAAATGTATTTAATTTTCTATTCCAAAGATATATTTTGTAACTTTTTTTATTCCTAAGATTTTTTATTCATCTGCATATAAATGAGTTGGGCAGCCCTAACCCTTTTTCTCTGTTGGTCAAAGCACTATTGGTCAGCAGGACTTTGCTGATCTGTGCTCCATTACCTTGGCCTTGCTTGGTTGAGAAGAATGCTAGCTGGCATTCATGGTAGTTCACACTACACGAAGCTGTCTGATCGCTATGCCGTTCATTTGTATGGGGTTCTCATCTGCTGTGGAACAGCGTGGTCAGGATGCCAGTTCTTCATCATCAGGCATCCTAAAATGTCACATATGCAGAGCTCCATTGGTGTCGGCACTCAAAGCCACGTCTCAGAGAGCTAAACACATGTGTGAGCGAGCTGGGCACAGAAAATGAAAGTGTCGAAGCGTTACTGACTCTTCTTCGTCACCACAGAGAGTATTTTAACTGACTGTACAGCAGCTGATCGGAAAGCTCCACAGCGGGTCGTGTTGTGAGCGCAGAGGATTATCGGGGTGCAGCTCCCAGCCCTGGAGGACATTTATAGCACACACATGCTTCAGGAAAGCCATGCAACATCTGCATGGATCCCACACAGCCATGCCACAGTCTTTTTGAACTTCTCGCATCTGGAAAACACTAGAGCCTTTCATGCATGGACCTCGAGGCTCAGAGACAGTTTCATTCCAAGAGCTATAAACAGACATAATCAGTCCATCATGTTCTGCCAGTAAAACTGTTTGTACTCACAATTACCTTACCGTAAACTCTGCACTAGAACTGTAACAACCTGAGTCATTTTATAAACCTTTTGCACTGTATGTATGGTATGTGTCACATCAGGTAAGGTCAAGCCCAGACATTCAGACTCTTCGCTCATGAGAGCCTCCATTGACTCTGCAAAGATCACTGCATCACGGGCAAAGTCAAGATCAGTGAATCTTTATTCACCAACAGTTGTCCCACAGCCGCTGGACCCCACGACCCTGCCCAACACCCAGTCCATACAAGCACTGAACAGAGTAGGAGCAAGGAGCTCAATCAACTGAGTCGAAGGCTATATGAAAATCAACAAAGACTGCAAAGAAACTCTACTGATATTCACGTTTCTGCTTGATGGGATCCCTCAGTGCCAGGATGCGGTCGATGGTAGACTTCCTAGCCTTAAGACCAGACTGCTCTGGTCACTGGTAGGCGAGCAAGTGGTCACAGATCCTGCTGAGGATGACCCTAGAAAGGAACTTTCCCGGTACAGACAGCAGTGTTATCTCCTTGTAGTTGCCACAGTCCAGGTGATCACACTTCCCTTTCCAGATAGGAACAAAAAGTCCTGTTTCCCAGTCAGTTGAGATGATGCCCAACAAAATAGCCTGAAGTGCCAGGACAGCCTTACCAGCAGCCTGGAGATACCACAGATTCCTGCAGCCTTCCCTATTCCCAGCTGGATCATCACCAGTGCAATGTCAGTGAGACTGGGTGGGTGACAGCTAGTCAAAGGATCAGCCTCAAGAACTGAGAACTAGGGATGGTCCTGGAGGGTCAGCTTTAAACAGCTGCACGAAGTAGCCGGCCCAGTGGGTCACAACTGCAGTGTCATCTGTAAGGACCATCCCATCACCCGGCCTGACTGCGACTCTCTGAGGAACAGATTCGGATATGCATAATGCTTCGATTCCTATTTAAGCTAGACCAAAGATTGGGTGTCACTTGCAAGGAGCTGATCCGCCACAGCAACAGCTACACCCCAAGTATGGCAGCCACAGAGCGACCAGACAAATAGTAAGTGCACCCACCAACAATGATCTGGCCACTCCCTGGCCTGCGTACCTTAAAGAGTGCTGCCACTGAAACTTGAAGTTTATGAAGCTCTTCTGAGAGCAGAGGAAGATGGTCATCATGCTGGAGAGACAAGACATTCCACACTCCTACCCGGATGGGCCGCCTCAGATTAGGACCGGGGTGCTGCCACGCAGCGGGTGATGCCTCAGGACCACACCAGTCCCGATCCCCAGCAGGTCTGACCCCATTCACTCTCCAGCAGTCTCATCTCCTCCAGGGACGAGGCTCCCAAGGGCGCTTCTCCATCCCCTTCATCATACGTTCAGCCTTCCTGGGCTGCTCCTATGGAGACCAGACAAGAGTCCCATCTGCTATATCGGAGCTGTATTTTTCTGGTAGTTGGAGTGTCAATCCTGCCACCAACCCTCCTTATTTTCCAGCAAGTTGGAGGACCACTTGCAGGGCCAGATGCAGTATTGACGTCACACCCAGGACAGACCACTGTATATGCACACTGTACATGTTTTCATACTGTATATCAGTATATATATATCCAATAAAGGAATTCAGTTCAATTCAATACAAGCTGTCTGGGTCCATCCGTAAGCCAGCAGTCCAACCAAATGCCAGGAGATTGGGCTCCATGCCACACCTACCAGACAGGACATTCCCCTCCAAGCCTCACCTCGGATCTGACGCAGTCTAACATTAACCATCTCATAAACATAAACTCTGCACCAAATTTCAAACGGCTAACCTTGCAGTGCTGTTTGCGTGCTGATACCAAACGAGAATAGTAACGCTAACCCTAATGCTAACCTTACTATAATGCAGTAGTGGCAGCCCAAAAACATACAGTTAGGTGAATCGGTGAGTGAAATGGTAACAACGCCGCTACTGTTAAAAAAGTCCAGTTTACTCGCTAATGCTTAAATTGCAGCTTAATATTAACCACAGCATTATTAAAAAAAAGGGATCATTTCATAATTTGATAATAAATAACTCAGTCAGTCTCAGCTCTTCAAAATGAGTTGGCCAGAGGTAAAAAGAGTAAATATTTAAAGTTCAGTTAATTAGTAAACTTCTCTCTGAAGCACCTGAAAATGGCTGCGTAGAAACAAAATAAAGAGCATGTCGGTTTACAACGACTAGACACCGGGCAGCTCAAATTTCACAAGGATTTTTTACATGTGGTTTTAAATCTCTCTCCAGCACACATGCACATATGTGTATTTTTCAGATATTATTAAAATGTTATGCAAAATCAGAATTAAATGAGTAACTGATAAATTGTTCCACATAACCCTACACTTAAGTAGAAGATGGATGGATGGATGGATGGATGGATGAACTAGTACAAAGGTCTCATTGCCATAATCCATTCGTGTATTTGCAGGATACTCACCACAGATCCAAATTATTTTAACCCGTTGTGGTGCCATGATTAAAATTAAGTGTGACCGCTGTTAGGTCTGCACACGTCTATCCTTTCAACTAGGGTTCATTCATTGCCCAAAGGTCATGTTTGCCTGCTTGAATTCTAGTGACAGTCTTGCACAAGTGGTTTTTGGCTGTTACTTGTCTAAATAAATTTGCCTTGTGAGATTAACTGAAATTTGTTAGCCTGTTAGCTTGTGTTGTTTCATAACAAGCTCAAGGTCGTTCGTGTCACATGATACGCATCCAGATACCTGCACTGCATGCGCAGCCTTGTGTATACAAACCCCACAGCCCAGGTCATCATCTACAAGGATTAGCGCATTTTTTTTCGGAGGAAACTTAAACGATGTTTGTACCCGAAAATGATTGCCACCGTGTGATTCCATGTGATCATTTTTGTTTGTTTCCATGTATCTGAATAAATGTTAGAGCGACTAGTGAATTCCAAGCTATGCCACTACAAAGATTTTCTTCCCCTTGATACGGAGATAAGCCACAGATATCAAAGGAGATTTGATTTGTGTCTGCTACTGTTTATTTAGTGCTTAGAAGATATGAGCCGACCCGAAGAGGCTTACAGAACAGACAGGAACCAGAGAGAGATCTGATAGATTTGACTGGATGATTAGAAGCTCAATTTGCCTAGAATTTTTGCTTCTCATACCAACAGAGAGTGAACAATAAATAACAGATTAGCATTTTGATTGCAACTAATCAGACTTTTCATGGTCTATGGTTAAACTCTGAAACGCAAGACAGTGGTAATGAAACAGAATTTAAAAATGTACGCATTTCACTCATCTAAAAGAAATTCAACTCGTTTTAGACTAAAACTATATGTAGCAAACAAACTGATGCTCATTTTACAATTTTTTAAGTTTAAAAGAAAACTGTAACCCATAAACCCTATTAAGAAGTTATTCATTCAGTTATTACTCAATTAATCAATTTAGCAAATAACTTGCTCCAAGCACAAGACAGTGACTTATGTGTAATATCTAATAAACGCTGTTTCTCAGCATTTGTATATTTTATATAAATAATATACCAGTTTCAGCATCATGCGGTGTATCATTCAGGGCCAGTATCGCAATATCATCCTATATCTGACACAGTTACTGACTAACACTCAGCAATAAAGCAGGGGTGGTCAGCTGGCTGGAGTGAGATTTGCAGTTCAAGACATAGAATTCTTACTTGCATGTAAATGTATTACCTTGGAAATAGTCTGCAGGGTTTGAAAACTACCTCAACACTTTTCATGCAGCTAATTTTAGGTTTATAACGGAACAATACAAATTTACCATAATATTTCTTCCGTGACCAAGACAGTCTGAAAGCGTGAGTATCAAGCAAGATGCTACGGTGTTGGATGGCCCAGGAAGGAAAAAGGTGACAATCCACTTACAATATAATGGGCTTACAATCCAAGACAATATAATGGGCTTCACAACAAACAGAATACAAGGGGGAAAATACAAAATAAAAGGACTGCGAAGGGTCAAAATTACGAACAAACAAGGAAAACAAGAATTAACCATATAACTCAACTCAACACAGAGAGCAGGACAAGGCTTAGGAGACAAAGTGACAACCACACAGCAACATAACACAATGACTGACTATGGAACTGAGCACATGTAGGCACTTAAATATACAGAAACGCCAGGGCAAACAAGGAACAGGTGAGGCAGATTACAATTAAATGAGCCTGACACTAAGGAACCTTAGACCAAAACTACAGACTAGGAGGAACAGCATAAAGGGCTGAATGAACTAGACCGAAACCAAAATCAAACAGGACAAAAGCAGGGAAAACCATACAGGGAAGCAAAATAACCACAATACTAGGAACTACACAAATCAATAATTAAAAAAACAGGTAAAGCTGATTCTAAACCAGCCTCAAACCCATGACCAGGAGGTTCACAATCTAAGCTGCGCACTCAGCCTGAGCTATGCAATGAGCTAGGAAATAGGGAGAACACACTGAGACTGAAGGAAAAGAGACAGGGTGGAGAACAGGACGGCCAACAGCACCTGCTGGCCGAACGGGGAGGAGACAGGAAGGGCAGGGTCAGATGGTACGGACCTTGACACCGGATGCGTGAGAGTTGGCAGCCCTGAATAAAGACAGTCCTTTTACATATTTCAGTACAGTATATCTCATTCTCTGCTACCACCCCGGCATACTAGATATGAAGACAATGATCACAATGCTGACTGAGCTCAGACCAGATATGGAGACACTGGGTCATTATATTTCTACAAACACGACCCACGGAAGCGTCTGCTTATCGCTCCTTTCCAGATAACACACAGGGTACATTTTGTTCCCAGAGTCAATGACTTTGCTATGTATTATTTTAGGCAAGAAACCAAACCAAAACAAACCAATCCAGAACAGCCAAAATGATTATATACATGTTTTTTAACTGAATGTGTGAAAGTTTAATACCTACCACAAGTGGAATGCCGGTGCGATATATGTGGGTGAATAATCATGATCGGCATGAACAGAAAACTGCTTAATGAGCACTTTCAAAAACACATCATTTCAAGCCCTTACTCCGCTCTGACTCCCTTTCGTCCATCACTTCAAGCCCTTACTCCGCTCGGACTCCCTTTCATCCATCATTTCAAGCCCTTACTCCACTCTGACTCCCTTTCGTCCATCATTTCAAGCCCTTACTCCGCTCTGACTCCCTTTCGTCCATCATTTCAAGCCCTTACTCCGCTCTGACTCCCTTTCCTCCATTGTTTCAGGCCCTTATTCCGCAGACTCCCTTTCCTTCATGGTTTCAGGCACTTATTCCGCTCTGACTCCTTTTCCTCCATCGTTTTAGGCCCTTATTCTGCTCTGACATATTGAACTGTTGTCTTAACACTGTGTCCTCAATCGGAGAACCGCGACTGCTGGAGCTCAAAGGGCTGCCATGGTAACCAGAGTGTCACGAGGCGGTGCAGCAGCCTTTCCGTGGCCCTTTGCTGCAGTTTCTGTCTTCGCCTGACGTGTGCTGCCGCGTCTGCATTTTGCCGGCAAATTCCACACGACAGTCTGTCTCGGTGGCCTCCCGGCACAAAACCAGAGAACAAAATAAACACTAGTCAGCTAAAAATAAAACGTATCTAGGGGTATTCTAACTACAGAAATTATTCATCTCACTTTATTCTGACACTGTGATTTATCAAGTTGGAGGAAATGTCCCCCCCTGCTCTAGGGACCCCACCCCCTGAGTTTCTGGCTTAAAAAGCAGAGATATATAGAAGTGATGGATACATGAAAACATATGAATACCAAAAATCTTACATTACATATGTGTATTACTAAAAAAATATACAACATTATACTGTATTACGCAGAACGGATGTTTCCTGAAATTCCAAAGCAGTCGCAATGCAAATCATAACCAATAGAGGGAGCTACTCTATTGCTTATTGTAGTTCTGAAACCCACAAAGCCAGTTTTCTGCATTGCCATCTATTACTCTCCGGCCGGCACGTTTTATCCCGCTTTCACCCAGTTTAACGACGTTACCTCAGCAGTTCTGGTTAAATTCTCTCAAAACCGAGTATCTTTAGAGAAACTGCAACTTTCCAGTGACACCAGTGCCGAAAATACCAGTTTGATCAGCTTAAGCTGGTTGACCAATTTGTGATAGTTAACCAGCTTAAGGTATGATGGTTTGATGGTTTAGCTGGCCACACCAGCATGACCAACTGATCACTCACCCAGTTAAACCCATAAAGAGCAGCAAGAGATGGAACATGGCAATCTAAGACCATCTTAGACCAGCTAAAATCAGCTACCAGCACAAGCTGGTTTTTAGCACAGACCAGCGTAATGCATGCTGGTTATACCAGCATATCTTGTGTTTTGGTGCTGGTGGACCAGCATCATTAAATAGGTAGGTCTATTGCTGGTGGATATGCTGGTCCACCAGCACCATGGAAATAATCCTTATCTATGCTGTTCTTTTTCCCGTAGGGTTTTCCTGCATATATCCCGTCTGCATGACAATTGATGCAATAAGAGGAAACCCGCGAGTCTGCAAACCGAAGGCCTGTTCACGTAACGGGGCGGCTGTGTGCCAGACGTGAGGCCAGACCGCTTAGATGTGAGGGAGCTAATGAGCGGCGCCCCCGGGCGCGCACAGCCGGGAAGGGGCGCTCATTACTGCGGCTTTCGGGGCGCTCTGTCAATTTAGAACAGCCTCAGCTGTCGTATGAACCTAGAAAACAGCTTTCCCGGATCCTCATCATTGATAATAATGAATTAATTTATATATCAACAAGGAGCATCTTAAAAGTACATCTCACGTACGTGCAGTGCCGCCCCTGGCCAAATTGGGGCCCTAAGCAGAATTTTATTTTAAGACCCCCCCATTACAAAATGACTGTATCACGAAATGCCAATTAGGTTTACATCCTTGCGGTGTCAGATTACTCGTCTCTTTCTTTCTCTCCTGCCTTGGGCGGACTTGGTGCTCTACGCGCCTCACGGCAGCGATGCGCATCATTTGCGTCCCCTTGCGGAAAATGGGGCCCCCATGGATCGTGGGGCCCCACACACAGCGCGTGTTCTGCGTGTACACTGCATTATAATATCGCGGGGAAGCGAGGAAGGAAAATATGCCCTGATTAACTATACCTTTGTAAATTAATTCTATTAGTTACCTGCTATTAGTATTAATTTTGTGCTAACTAACATCATATCAGTGCTATCCCAGAGGTCTGGAACTGGTTTGGGGTCCCCGCCATTACAGGGATGCCCCTGTCTTTCCCCATTTTGCTTAGGAGACGTTAAAGGACGCAAACCCTCCAGCTGATTGGAAAAGAACCAAAACCGCTTTATCACAAGACGGAGACCCGCAGGAACGCGGCGATCGCAGAAACGCCCCGGCGCAAGCCGCGCAATGCGGGGCACGCAAGCCGATGAAGTGCAGGCCCTCCAGCGGCAGATATACTGCCCTCTGATGCCACTATTCACCTCCTTATCTTTGCTTGTCATCACCTTCGCCTCACAATGCAAATCGGATCTTCTTGACTATTCAGAGGCAAGGCGCAGTGTCATAGCGGGACATAATAACCCTGCATCTGCAGGGCAAATTGCTTCCGTTGTTGGCAACATAACTTTTTTTTTGTATAGATTTTTTGTTGTTGTTGCATAATTTCATGAAATATATTTACACCGGCCCAATCTCCTCTAATCATCATTGACCTGCGCATAAAAACCAGGTAACTTATAATCATCGTCGGTTATTTTAATATCGGTTACGTTCATGCAAGCTCACCTTTACCGGTATACAGGTGCCATATAGGTGACACATACGGCCAAGAGGCCAGACGCTATTAAATTCTGACATTTTGTTTCGCCTTCATTATAGTTCTCCGATAGCCTCCTCTTTCATGTGCCGTATTGTTTTAAAGGTGCAGGACAAACAAGCCGGAGACTTTCGGCGGGAAATTGCTTTTTATCGCCAGCAAAGGTATCCTACTGCTCGGCAGTGTCAGATACTGCGATAATGTGTCTCAGGGAAGGCTTTTTTCCTGATAGTAGCCTAGTGGAAGTTTAGCTTTTCTATCAGATTCAATGGTGAACACCTTATCTGTATTAGCTGATGAACTATTCTAAGGAGAGAACCTAATCATAATATGGATCAGTGCTGGGGGTCTGAAGTATGAGATCTCGACCCCCTGCCCTGTCACTGTGGCTCAGGAGTCGGGTTCATTAACTGCTCGCACTGGAAACAGGCTGGAGACAGTTGGGGCTACATGCCTGACAAATGGGAAAGTTATCAGAGTTGGCCTGAAATTCACAGTCCTCTTCAGCACTACATCCCCTACGTATCACATCTGTAATGTCTGTCTGTAGCACTAACTCGGTACTCAGTACACCGCGTACAGGCGTCCAGTGGAAAACATGACCAGCTTTAACCCTTTCTTCATCTTTCCATTCATGTCTTTCCATTGTTATTTTTCCATCCTAATCCATCCATCCTCACCTATCCTTCCTCATCTTTCCATCCTCATCCACCCATCCTCATCTATCATTATCTATCCATTCTCATCTATCACCGTCATTCATTCTCATCTATCACCCTCATCCATTCTCATCCATACTTCACCTATCATCCTCATATACCCTTCCTCATCTTTCCATCCTCATCCATACATCCACCTATCCTCATCTATCATTATCCATCTATCTCATCTATCACCCTCATCCATCTGTCCTCATTCATCCTCATCTATCCACCCTCACCTATCCATCCTCATTTATCCATCCTCAGCGATCATCATAATCCATCCATCCTCATCTATCTATCCTAGTCTATCATCCTCATCCATCCATCCTCATCTCCTTTCAGTGAATCTAGATGTAATCTAACTCTGAAATGAATCAGATCACCATCAGTGAGAGTATAATCATCTATCGCAGATCCTTCTCAAATCCATTTCTATTCTGCAGTAAAAAAAAGTCATACTTTTTATTGTACAATATATCACTTTTGGTGAATGTTCACAGGAGGGTAATGTTACAACATACGTTAAGTATTCCATAGATCCATCTTCCAAACACTTATTCAGTGCAGGTTCACGTGATGTGAAACACCCCATTCTCGATTTCATATTTTTCCATTTTTCCTGCACATATTTGCTTCTATGACAAAATGAAGCTCTAAAATCTGTTTCCAATGACCTGAATAAATCTTTTTAATCTAAATGAACATTTTTTGATATCTGAAAAGCCATTCCTTTTAGCTAGCTAGCGTGGATTCCTGCTTTTATAAGCAGATTATGTGTATGGGTGAATAGTGCAGCACAAAATATTTCTCACCACTAACTGGTACTGTAAATATTTTAAGTATTATTTTGTGTATTTCATTTTCCACTGTGGTGGTTGGGTAAATGAGAAGAGAATCCGACGAAGAGCCCTGCTAAAGTCCTTGACGGAGATCTCTCTCAAGCTTTTGAAAGATTCATGAATAATGAATACAGGAACACAAATAACCTCGTCACTATAGTGCAGAAATTAGAGCCATGAACCCATAGTCTGCCTCATACTAGGTATAAAAATATGGCCGTAATGGTGCAAGAGTTTCACTGCAATTAAACTGCTGAGTCTGCAGATGAATGGGGAACACTGAAGGAGATATTAATAAACCATCATTGTGACTGAATGATTTCTGAATGTGATTCTTCTTTGAGAAGCTGAATGGCTGAATGGACAGTGAGACGTCAGAGGCCGCCATAGACAGGATAGTGTTCTGTCACCCACACAGCGTGCCACCCCCCAAGTCAACGAGGCACTGCAACTCACAAAAAAATCCCCCTGATCCAGCCACCCAAAAGAATTGCAGTGCCTTAAACGAGCTCTGGCGTTACGGAGTATGACCGACAGCAGGCTGCCATGTTTTCCACGCCCTGCACTGCGTATGAATCGCACCACGCTTCCCGTAATGGCTGTCTGTAGGTCTGCATGTAGACAGCACCTGCAAACGAATGAGCAGACTGTGGCTCACTCCTGGTATCATGAACACAGAGCCGCACCTCTTGTGTCCTGACATGGCTCCCAGTCGCTCCCGTAAGTGATGTGGTGGCGGCCACATTTACTCTGCAGGATCCCGTAGAAGCTGGCAGAATATATAAAGCTAATAAGTCAGCTCCTGCCTGGCTGCCGCCCTGAGGCGGGGGGGGGATGCTCGGCGAGTGTGTGCCGCACCGGAATACCATTCGGGCCCTCCTGGGACAGGCTTCAGGCCCCACCCCGTCATCCCAAAACAGCTAAACCAGTTATAAGCCAGTAATAAGCCTGTAGTGTGCATCTTACCCTTAAATGCTCCTGTAAGGGGGGGGGGGGGGGGGGGCCCCTTTGGAGACCGCACAGGAAGGCGCGGCACAGGTTAAAAGAAGGTGACTGACGCCAAACCCACCCCCAGGCCCAACGCGGAAGGGGCGATGAGCAAGGCCCTTATCCACTCCCCCCCACCCCCGAAATGCTGTAGGGGTGCTGGATAAACAGCGGACCCTCCCGCACTCAGACCCCAAGCTTCGCTCTCAGCTGTATGTACAGGACATGGACAAACGTATTGGGACATACCACTGAATTCCGGTGTTTCATCCAGACCCACTGCCACAGGTGTATAAAATCAAGCACCAAGCCATGCAGTCAGGTTCATATGCACAAGGCAAGGTCCATAAAGACATGTTGGGTGAGTTTGGTGTGGAGGACCTTGACCAGTCCACACAGAGCCCTGACCACAACCTGAACGAACACCTTTGGGATGAACTAGAACAGAGATTGCAAGCCAGGCCTTCACGTCCAACATCAGTGCCTGACCTCACAAATGCTCTTTGGGATGAATGGACAAAACCTTCCGCTGACACACTGGGTTAAAGAAAGTGATGGTGAGATGCAGGGATTATTATACAGCGCCATCTGTCTGCTTTTAAGTTACTTAGAAGATTCAAGCACAGTTCCACTTGCACTGAAGTGCGACAAAAGCGTGGGAAAACCTGTGTCTGGAATTTTAAGTAGCTCACAATACAGCGTAAAGCAAACTGCCACACATCTTTACACTGTATCAATGCCCTGAATATCCAAGTCAATGGCTCTGCATTCGGTGACTCACCTCTAAATTATTATCTAATTTTCCTCACTCATTTAGTTCATTAGGTCAGAGTCCATTTAACACCATTATGTGACCTGACCCAAAGAGGAATTAACCTCTACTGACCATGTAGTCCTTCACCTCTTATTTATTGTAGCCGAACAAATTATTTAAAAGTGAGATTTACCAGCCAAAAAATGATTTTTTAAGTGATTGATGGTAACAGTGATTTAATGCATGAATCCCTGGCCTGGTCCTGGTCCTGCATCAAAGAGCCACATCATCTGGGCAGTTGCATTAACTGAATGAGACCGGGCCGTTTTATCCAAAGCATCCTTTACAGCATCCTTCGCTCTCGGGGAGGGGCGCGGTTGGCACCCTGGCTGGTGCCTCTTGGCCCCCCCATTTATCTGAGCATTTTGGGATTAGTATGCGCGTGCCGCCCTGGGATGTCCAGATTCAGCACTCAAGCTCGCTCCGCCCCCGGACCTCCAGGGCGACTCTCAGCTCCCTCTGTGGATCCTGGTGCATCACTACGTCACCGTTCACACTCTTATGATTACCAGAATAATTACTAATAAAGCCTTTACGACCTACACAAAACAAAACTTTTTCAATTCTTTTTCAAAATCATTATAAAGTGTATACATTATAAAACAATTTGATTAGTATCAAGCAATTAACTTCTTAAAGTGCATATTTAATTACATACCTAAGAAAAATAATATTAATGTATTATTTTATTGAACTGTTGGGGCAGTGTGGGGCGCTATTAGGACTCTGATGCTGCTGCGGGCCCTTGGGCTGGGCGCCTAGTTGGCCCAGGGACACCAGATAAATGCCTGACCCTAGGCCGTGCCCCCAGTCTCACGCTATACCTGTGTCTGTGTGTCTCAGGGAGAGCAAGATTGGACAAGCGAAAAGACAATTTCCCTGTGGGGATCAATATCATTATTCTATTCTAGAAGAAACAAAAGATTTGCTATGTGGCTTGAGATATTTAATGTGTAAACATTTTAAAACACACAGCAGCATTCATGAAGACAGTTGAGAACATTTGGCTAATTTTACAAAACAGTTAAATTTCCAGTAAGGTTATTTTAGGTAACTCAGGTTAGGGCAGAGTTCCTCCTCCCAAATTAAAACCACATGTTAGATTAATGGAACTTGCTAAGATTTTAATCTTTAATACCAATTTAAATGGAAAAAGGGCATGTCTTTTTATAATTACTGTGGATATTACCTAAACTGAATCGATGCCTTATCTTGTCGGCTATATTTGTATAATTCAATATTCCCTTCCGATTTCCTCTGTGCCCTTGATAATGTGTTCTCCCAGACTAACAGTGATTTATTATGCATCAGGCTATTTATTCATTATTTAAGCTGCAATCCTCATCATTGATGGCTGATGGTTCACGTTGCCATATTTTAATAGGAAAATTGTTGTAAATGTACATTAGGAATTCTGCACATTTTCACAGTGTGATGTCATTTTTTTTTCTTTTTCGACGCCTGTTATCTGCAGTTATGAATTGCGTTATTGGGGACGGAGAAATCATTAGGTGTAATTACTTCAAATAAGAGTCATTGAACAATTCATTATACATTATGGGCCACATGGAATGGACTGGAAGATGTTGAAATTATAAATGAGCTGTAACTTAGTTAGAATTTCAAGTACAGTCCAGAATAGCATTTGCAGAAATACATTTTGCACTCTCTTCTAGCTCTGCTCTGAATTCGTCCTCTTTTCAAGTGCGTTTTTATTACTGCTTGATTGATGCGCACCAGACGGAAAAAACATTCAAAATAAAAAGATCATTTTATTCGGAGAATCATTTTGCATGGTTTGCGATTGTTTTTGCACATTTACACACTAGATATGAACATGTAATATATTAATTTTGCAGCAGTGACCAAACCATATATACACGGTAAAGCAGGGTAGAGCGTGCAACACAGAGAGCCAATAAATCGTACATCCAAAGGCATTTACAGTCGCAAAAATATCACTCAGCAGAGTTCAAGCCATACGTTTAAACATTTGTAGCATTTAAGTTTGGGTCTTGTGACTCTGGTGGTCCTTTGGCATGGACTCTGCTGTGAGCCTCCTGGTGGACAGAGCGGAGTCTGCGCTCGCATTTAAACACCGCCATGAAAGCCGCCCTGTAGTTGTTGTTCATCCAGCCGTACAGGATGGGGTTGGCGAAGGTGGAGCACATGGCTATGATGTGGAACATTGTGTAGAGCAGCTTGAAGTCCTTCATGTCCAGCACGCTGCTGTCAATGTCGGTGGCCAACTGGAAGACGTGGAAAGGCAGCCAGCTGACTGCAAAGACTACCACCATGGTGACCAGCATCTTGGTGGTCTTCTTCCGCCTGTGGTGGCGGTCGTTCCTCGCCCCCGGGCTGACGTGATTCTTGAGTTTACTCCAGATGCGTACGTAGGCGAAGGAGATGATGGACAGGGGCAGGACGTACTGCAGGATGACCGCGGAGATGCTGTACACGGTGCCGTCCCTGTTGCTCCCGGGCCACTTTTCCGTACACACCTGGATGGACTGCTCCGGCGAGAAGTCGAACGTGGTGTATTCCCGGAAAATCGCCAGCGGACTGGCCAGCACGGCGCTGATGGTCCATGTTATGCCGATGACCACAAAGCACATCTCCTTGGACATCTTCGTCTCCAGGTGATACACGATGCACCTGTGTCGGTCTAAGGCTATGACGTTCAAGGTTACCGTGGAGACGTGCACTGCCAGACCCTGGGCGTAGGGCAGCATGAAGCACAGTACCTGTCCGAACTTCCATTCTTCCAGGAGGGTGTAAACCAGGGTGAACGGTAAACACAGGGTGTTCACCAGCAAATCGGCCACCGCCAGGTTGGCTATGAAAAAGTTTGTGACCGTACGCAGCGTCTTGAACTTGTACACCACGTAGATGACGAGGGAGTTTCCGATTACCCCCAGCAGGATGATGGTGCTGTAGGCTAAGATGAGCACCACCTGCACTCCCACGAGCTTCGTGCTGTCGTCCAGGGCGCCCTCGCTCAGCACCGCTGACGTGGACGAGCAGCACTTGCTGGAATTTGTGTCCGACCCAAAAAGGTCGTCTTGGGTGACGTTGGCCTGGCTCTCGGGATCCATCGCCTGGCCTTAAGCATGCAGCCCACACAACCTGAAAACATAGGTGAGTCACCACGCGTCTGATTAGGTACAACACAAATGCTCAATAATAAGTATGATTGCACCTCAATTCTTTGAGGATTTTTGTGACTATTATAGCTTACAGCACATCATTATTTATTAGACAAAACTGTGTTTGGGATTAAAATGAAACCTAAGTGATTTATTTTGAGAGAATCAGGCACTGCTTAAGATATGTGGCTCACTAATATACAATTTGAGCTGCCCTGATACACAACGTGGAAAAAAGTTAATAGAGCTCGTTTCCTTACTAATTATCGATCGTGCATGCACAGTGATAAAAGACGATTTATGGCATTTATAAAAGTGATTTAGCATCGTTTTAGCACGACCCAAGGCGCGATCTTGTAATTACAAAATATTGAAACGGAAGTAAATTTCAGTCGTTGGATGCTCTGTGCTGAACAGACATAGAAATTTGAATAAAAACAGATTTCTGATGAAGTCGTGTCTGTACATTTTTTGTATTTTAAATGAATAACAATCATACATACCCCATAACGTTTTAAGCATTTATGTAACAAGGATATGTGCATAAAATCTAAGATCTTATCTGCTTCGTGAAATTCATACGGGGAAAATATAATAAAGTTCAGGCTCTGATATGTCCATATAAACTTGCATTTTAAACTACTTCATTTACGTAGAGGGTAACAAACGCCCCTTATCGCGGTCAGCCGCCTCACGCCTTTGCAGTTTAATATTTATACACCTACACACCTGTTATAAGTTAGGGTGAAACTGACCGGGGTTTACTGAAGCGAACCAACACATGTATCCCCCTACCTGCTTATACATCTCAAAAGGCGTCCATCAAAATAAATATTAATGATGAGGAATAAGAAATGAATGTTGTTTTTAAAAAACGATTACAGTGACGCCAGTGATGATGAGGATGATGATGATGATTAGCAATGCGCGTGGCGTTCATTGCATTATCATGGTTAATTTCAATCAACGCGAAACTGGGAGGTATTTACTCACCTATCGCCAGGGCTGTTTAACAACGCATGTCCCTGCGGTGTAGCTGGAGTTAAGACCTAAAGCGCGCCTGATGGCGTTATATTGTAATCCGGCCGAGATGCGCCTTTCCTCCGAGGCTCCCGCGACCGGCAGCCTGCATCCCCGCATCCCGGAGATACTGGCTGAGCAGAAAAAAGCCACCAAGTTTATGGAAAGCGCCGGCGGAGGCTGAGTGACAGGCGCGCCCACACCGCCTCTCAGCGCCCAGCGCGCATTTTTCTAAGTTAATTCGCTGATGAAATGTCCACCGATCAAAGGCTTTTTTTGGCTATAATTATAAAAAAGTGTCATGTAAAGTGACAAGTGTGCTGTCCGTCATTCGATCGTAATTCAGCGGCTTGAATGCGTGTACTTCCAGATTAATCATTTGTTTTGCACAAGGAACAAAGTACCATGAAAGATCTTCGAGTGAGATCCTACTACTACTACCTACTATTATTATTATTATTATTATTATTGCTTGTTTTTAAACCAGATCCCTTGGTTTATCCGTTGCTCACAGTTAATGCAGCTGTTTTAATAAGACCTGATAATTTCGTGTGAACGTGTTAATTACCGGGTGATGGATCACCATCCAGATCTCTGAGGGACCACAGCAGATTGGTACTCCCTCCTGGGGATGACATTCTCCCAGCTGGTGGGGAGGCTGTCTTCTTGCGGCCATGAACGAGCACTACAGAGCAGCCTCCACAAATCCATCAGAAGCTTTAAGTTTGTCTTCATCTCCCATGAACCCTAGGAAGTCATGTTAATTTATCCAGCTTATTTCCCCAAATCTGCTTGACCAAAAAGGTATCAACACAATTAATAGGAGACACCATGGACAGGATGCCACTCCATCACATGACACACACATTAAGGACAGTTTAGAGTAAATCTAGCTGAATTTTCTGTCTGTCAACTGTAGGTATCTATCAGAACACATGAGAGACCCCCACAGAAACATAGGAAGACATGGAAACGCATGGAAAAGCCTGGAGATGGGCACATCGTACATCCTGACCAGACAGAAACCCACATCGTACTAGTGTTAATTTCGTCAGACGAGACTAGACGAAATGTGTTCGTCAACGACCCTCTTTCCCACGACTAAGACGAGACGATGACGAGACTGCACCAATGTTCTAAAAAT
>JAODLD010000016.1:4726586-4742852 GCA_026781065.1 Mormyrops boulengeri
TCGCCTCCAGTGAGGACGCCTCCAATGAGATCGCCTCTGTTGAGATCCCCTCCAATGAGAACACCTCCAATGAGATCCCCTCCAGTGAGAACACCTCCATTGAGATCACCTTCAGTGAGATCGGCTCCAGTGAGTTCCCCTCCAATGAGATCGCCTCCAGTGAGGACGCCTCCAATGAGATCGCCTCTGTTGAGATCCCCTCCAATGAGAACACCTCCAATGAGATCGCCTCCAATGAGATCGCCTCCATTGCGATCGCCTCCATTGAGATCGCCTCCAATGAGATCACCTTCAGTGAGATCGGCTCCAGTGAGTTCCCCTCCAATGAGATCGCCTCCAGTGAGAACGCCTCCAATGAGATCGCCTCTGTTGAGATCCCCTCCAATGAGAACACCTCCAATGAGATCGCCTCCATTGAGATCCCCTCCAATGAGATCGCCTTCAGTGAGATCGGCTCCAGTGAGATCACCTACAATGAGATCGCCTCCATTGAGAACACCTCCAATGAGATCACCCCCAATGAGATCACCTTCAGTGAGATCGCCTCCAATGAGATCACCTTCAGTGAGATCGCCTCCAATGAGATCACCCCCAATGAGATCACCTTCAGTGAGATTGCCTCCAATGAGATCACCTTCAGTGAGATCATCCCCAATGAGCTCACCTTCAGTGAGATCGCCTCCAAGCCCTCACACGCTGACCCTGACCAGCTAAGACGTCACTACACCTCCATACCTGCCTTTGCATAATTGCCTCCTTAAACCTCACATGGTACCTTTATAAATACACATCACTTAGTAGCACAGGCTCTTATCCACTCATTTCTACTGATTCCTGTTAAAGTATGATATTTGCTCCTTCCTACCTACGTCTTTCTTTGTGTATCTCCACCATGTGTACGTATGTCCATGCATATACAGTATACACTGAAGTATATAGCCATTATATACCACACCTGGAAGCTCAGCTCAAAATATTTTTATTGTCACCTTCAGCTATATGATGCATGGGTCATACACTGAGATGGAATATCGATCTCGCTGGTTGTAGTGCAAAGAAGAAGGTAGTAAATAGAGATGACTGTCTACAGCCAACACCAGCTTTTCCTGTTTCACTCATAATATGAGTCACTTCTTTTTTATACGCAAAAATACTGATCATTTTAAGTATAGTGGGTAACACTATACAACAGTACAGTTGTTTCCTACCTACTGTATAAATGAGGCACCAGCTAGTGCCGAAAAGCATCTTTTCCCTGAGACTGATCAGAATCCAAAACCCTGTTGGACCCTAACCTTCACTGCAGTGTCCTGACATGCGTCGCCAAAGATCCATTTGCTACACAGCTTCCATTAATATGCCGTCTTTGGCTTTGGTCTGACTGCACAGCGCAGCGGCTCACTGGAAATCTCCCTAATGGACATTAGATAAACCAACAGGAGTGGCAATTCGCTTAATGCGATGCACCCTGAAAAGTCAAAGATTTTCTTTAACACAAGGCCTTTCAACAGGACCGAAGCTGTATAAAACCTCATTAGCCTGCTGGTTTGACATTTGGCTCGCTCGCTGCATCACGCCAGGAACCCCTGTCTGCACGCGGAGTTGTCTTTCGCCCTGCACTGTATTTCAGCATTTAGTGCTGTGTGCTGTGGCCACTTACATGCGGAATGTAACCCCCGAGGTGGCAGAGAAGGAGCAACAGGTGAAGTTTAAACGTGGTCACTGTAAAGGAATCCCAAGATCACAGTTACAGTACACATTTTCAGTCATGTCTCTGTGTATCTGCAGATGCTGTGAATTATTTTTTCAGTTGACTTTCTTTGTTATATAACCTTTAATATATTATAATTATTTATTTATAAGATTTATTGGCATGCCACAGTTATACAATTTTAAAAAATACTGTATTTTATAATTCAGTCCGTTTGATTAATGGTGGCCTTCCCGGCCCTAAATATTAACAATGCTGCTCTGTTTTTCAGAAACGGAAGGATGACTTGTGTTATGCTAAATCCATTGGCTGGCCCACAGAGAGACTGAAGTGATCTGCGTGAAACAGCATTACACAACACAGCGCGATTCCTCGAAGGCAAATCATGAACTCAGAATTACACCTACTTTTACAGTTGAATTTTGATAAGCATTTCATGCATTTCTGGTGAGGAAAATTGACATTTTCCTGTTTTGTTTAACAAAACATAGAGCCTTCACCGGGAGTCTAGCATACAGGTATTCTTGGCACATTCATACGTCACAGAAGTTCTTCACTTATTATCTGTAAGAGGTGAATCATATCAGGTAAGTCTTTTGAAATATGAAGTTTCATTTTCAAAACAGCCAGCAGGTTTACTTAACATGCATCTTGATTTTTTTCCCACTCCAGTTCCGGAAACGTCGACACAGACTACCTTCATTATGATGTAGGGTAAGGTCAGTAATAATATTCTATATTCTTAAAAATCTGAGCACTTTCCATAAAAAAAAATGTAACATTTTATATACACATTTGATTCTGCTTTCCAAATTATACAGGAAAATGTTTTAATGTTTTTTTTAAATTCTCATTATCATTTTTCATTAAATAGGCCGCCATTCACATTTTCCAAATATAATTTTTGTTTCGTTTAATTGCACACATGGTATTTTCATAGCTGAGTGACTTATGGATCGTCTCCCAGGAAAGGCTGAGTGATTTCAGAATGTATTTCTTTCGCACCATTTTACCTTCACAGTTAAATGGTCTCTCATTCTTATTTTAACTAGTTTTCTGTCATCTCCATAATACCAGGAGTGATTTAGCTCAGTTTTAGTGCCAAAGAATTGCACTTAATAGAACCATGAACCATGCAGCATTCAATAAACTTCTTTACTTAAAAGTGCAGGATAATCTAGCTTCCATTAAAAAAGTGAAACCCTAATATTTTGCACTGGATTGGGTAGTTGGGTTAATTAGTGACTAAGGAAGGTGACCTAGGTCTGAAGAACTCTATTCTGAGGCAGTTTATAGGACAAACAAAGCCTGCTATGTACAGTCGAGCATCTCTTAACGATGTGGATACGTTCTGAGAAATGCGTCTTTAGGCGATTTCGTCGTTGGGCGAATATCAGTGAGCACACTTACACAAATCTAGATGGTGTAGCCTACTACACACCTACAGTAAACATTCACTCTGAAATAACAATTATAAGTACAGCATAGTACATACATAAATAAGTAAGTTTATTTTTATGAAGTGTCATGTACTGTACATAATTATATGTGCTGTACTTTTATATAACTCACAGTGCTACAGGTTTGTTTACAGCACCGTCAGCACAAACCCATGATGCATTGTGCTATGCTGTTATGACAGCTATGATGTCACTAGGTGATAGGAATTATTCAGCTCCATTATGATCTTAAGGGACCACCATCTCTGTTGTTGGCTGAAACGTTATAATGTGGTGCTGACTGTACTGTATCCCACTGAATGTTAGCACCCGGGCACGGCCCTGATCGTGTGCCAATCATGCCAAGGCCATACAGAAACATGCTGGATGAAGGATGAAGGATGCAGGATGAAGGAGCTCCTACGCATCATATCAAAATGAAATTTTGAAACCAAGCTTTACTAGCCAGTACACAGGAAGGAGTTTTTTCCCCTCATATTGGAGCCTGCTCAAGTAATCCATCTGGAGTTAAGCGGGCTTGGGGCTGGCCAGAACTTGGATGGGAGACTAAATAGGAAAGCTGAGTTGCTGCTGGAAGAGGTGTTGGTGTGGCCAACAGGGGGAGCACATCCTGTGGTTAGTGTGGATTCCAGGGCCCCAGTGTAGTGACAGGGACACTGTGGCCAACAGGGGGAGCACATCCTGTGGTCAGTGTGGATTCCAGTGGCCCAGTGCAGTGACAGGGACACTGTGCTGTAAATATGGTGCCGTCCTTCAGATGAGACATAAAACTGAGGTGCTGACTCTCTGAGGTCATACAGGATCCTTGGCTGGTACCCCAGTGTCCTGGCTAAAGCTGCCCACTGTGACCCTTTCAGATCTAGCCTCCTAATCATCCCCTGCATCTAACTGGTGTGTAATTATATCTTTGTGGGGACTCTCCATTCATTTCTATGGGGAAAACTCTAATCCTACCATGATGACCTTAAGCCCTACCCAGCCCTAACCATAACCATAAGTCACCAAACAAAATATGAGACTTTTGGCCTTTTTAGCTTTTTGATTGCAGTCACAGATCTTTTTGGGGACCTGAAAAAATGGTCCCCACTGCACTCCAAGGTCGTTCTTGGAAGGTAAGTTAGCAAGACCGGTCTTGCCAAGACCACAAGTACAATCTTTGCCTTCTTGGTATTGAGATTCACCCTAGGTAGGCAAGTGCCTACCCAATATTTTGTAAAAATGTAACTTTTAAATTAATCATTCAATCAACTAATAATGTGCCTATACTGACTGTGAATAACACATCATTAAACTTGCAGTAAACTTGCAGTCAAGGAAATCTGGCCATTGAGCGAGCATTCTCCGTCTGGTCGCATCTTGGAATCCCCTCCCCCATCCATCATCACTCCAGTTTTCTACCAATAACTCTACAGATCATCAACGAGTTGTCACGTCGTCACTTTCACGACTCACATCTGAGCAGCAGTAAACAAGGTTCGCTATCGATACCTGCTTACAACTGCCAGCCAGGCAAATGCGCAAGTGCAAGTATAAGATGCTATTAAATCGTTTCTGTGTTGTTGTCCCACAGATACATGGTCCATTAGGCTAACACTGTCAAAATATATCACGCATATGTCTGCTTGGGTGGCTGTGTAATCAATGCGATAGCACAGACGTACTGTGACGCTGCGTTAATGTTGGTTAGCTAATGTTAGCCAGCAAGGTAGATGGCAGACCAACTCAGTTTGTAGCTTTGCCTGTACTTATTACACTAAGCTTCAGTGTTCGCTAAACACAAACACAGATACGGCACAGCCGGCGTCGTCTCCACGTCATGTATTTTGAAAACAGCTAGTAAACCATTTTCTGCCTGATGTTAACTAGCTAGTCATCCAGCTAAAGATAACACTGGCTCTGCTAACTTCATTTCTAGATCACCGCACAATGCACTCTGCCATCTGTAAATATGTGTACTTACATGGAACATTTTTGCCAATCTATTTACAAGCGGGCTGTGTTTTGTGCATGTGTGACTCAGCAAATCTCGAAAGTGTTGGAGATGCGTTGTGGGGATTAGCTGATGTCATTTGCTGGACATGTTTGAATGTAACATAGTTACATAAAGTTTCAACAACACTAATATCTCTGTGTATTTTTTATGTCTTGTGTGTGGTACTGAAATGGCACCTTCCCACAAATTTGCTTTGTGCACCACCCCTATGCAGGTTAGGGCTTCACCCATTTATCCAGCAGCCCTGGGGTATTTGGTACTGAGACGGGGAGAGTCACACACACCATACACAAAGGAGAGGGGGTCCGCTGCCGACCTCAGGACTCAATCCACCAACCTTCCAGTCATAGACACCGTCTAGACCCGCTGAACCACACAGGTTTACGGCACATACAAGCTCACAAATAAGAGGCTCAATGCGGCCTAGCAATAGAGGACGTCACATTCACCTGCGACTCCCTCGGGTCTCACACAGAGGTCACTCAGTAGTCCTGTGTGATGCATCTACAGCCGTAATGAGGATGAATGATGGTCCTGGCCTGTCCTAAAAACCAAACTGAGAATTATAACCAAACACTCTCCAAGGGATATTACATGAAAACATTTTAAATCTGGAAATATAACTTAATATCTTATAATATAATTTATAACTTGTAGTTCAACTTGGAGTTAAACTAAAAGGAATTGATTGAAGATGACATGTGAACAATCTGAACCCTCTCTCCAGCAGCAGAATGTTGTCCCACCAGTGGCTGCAGGGCAGGGGGCAGGACTAACCAGCAACACAGACTATATTTGCTTCACTGTGAAGAGATCATTCCAGAAAACGCCATTAATCCATTAATTTGTCTATAGAGCAACATAAAGGCTTTCAAACGGAATTCGTGCAGATGGATTTGCTGTGACCCGTTGCATTCCTCATCCTCTTTAACGACTCCCTGTTCGGGGGCTATCAGAAGCTAATTACGAGAGTCCAGCACCCTTCTGTTATGTAAGCAAACTAGCGGCCTTAAATCCGTTCGCAGCAGAGCACACTCAAACCTTGAAGAGCAGTAGCCATGAGCGGCTCGCAGTATTTTTTCGACTCAGCCATGCTGCGCTGCTGATAAATCAAACGCAGCACTTTTCGGCTTAAACAAGTTGCATTTCTCCCTCACTGGGACACATAAACTCAGTGAACAAAGAGGCTTATTCCTGAGAAGCCGGTATGAAATATTAAATATTCTGTATCACCAGCTGCAGCCCTCAAACTTCCCATATGGACGTCATGAGTCATTCTGCTGAGGTACGCCGCATTTTCAGAGTGCGACAGATGTGCTGGTCCTTCTGTGCATGTGGGCCAAAACTGCGTCCTTGCCTTTAAGAGACTGAAGCGCCGCCTCATTCCCACTCTGGATCGATAACATTTCTCAGAGTTTGCCACTTGGGAAGCTGACATGTCCTCCTGACCGAATAGAGGCCAGGTGTTTAAACTTCTGCTCCCCATTACCAAATCGCTTTAAAATGACCAAGCTTATTATGCCAGGCTTACTCTAATTTTCTTTTTTTTTAAAATTTCTGATTCACTGCCTCTTTCTGGTGAGTTTTGTGGATAAAGTGTACATGTGAACTTTGGTGGGAAATGTTTTTAGAGAGGGAAGTGAAAAGAGGGCCAAGGTGAAGAATCTGTGTGATTACGCTTTTATGATGCATTTAACATGCACAGCCACTGGGATGCTCCAATCGGCTTTAAATACAAATTCATGCAGTCTACGCTGGAAATCGCGGAGGAGCTCACCTTTTCTTATGGTCTATCTGTTTATTTAAATGGACACGAAATGACGGTACCATCCAAAGACGCCTTCATTCCCTCTTTTACCTTCAGAAAGAGTAGCTGTTCTCATCTCTGGGCTACATTAGGCTTTGATTTTGATTCATTATGACAGGACCTATTTGGATTTGATTTGAAGAGAAATAATTCAAGTACGACGCCCTTAGTCTGGTGTACTCCGCACAAAATGTATGTGCATTTGGGCCGCGTGTTTAATGTAATTCTTATAGGAGAAGGTCAGTCCTGTGGCATTTTATATTTATGACATGTTCTTAAATAACGGGGCCTGTCTGTAACGTCATTGAGGCAAGGTGATTTGCTAAACCAGTAGAGTCCAAGCATGGTAGAAGTATCCCATCCGACCACACAGACGCGCTTCAGGGAGGCATGATGGACCCCAGCAGCTTAAACCATGAACAAATAACAGACATTCCCTCCGGACTGACGGACGCTCTTTGAAATTCCTGTGTATTTACATTCCCACCACTGCTGTGCATTTTTATAGCTTATCGCAAGTGGGGAAACTTAACGGTGGCCCCGAAAAAGGGCATTTCGGACAGCTGTTCAGAAATCAGCACCTCAGATCTTTGACTAATGCACCATGCAAACGGCCTTGTATGAATCTGCCATCCATCCAACTTTAATTTGTTTATTATTTTCTGAGTGCAAGAAAATGTGCGCAATGTTCCTGCCAACCATAACAAATCTCACATGATTCCATTGTCAGATATATGTATCATTTTAATAATGTCCCAACAATGTAAAAACACAAGAGTCTGTGTGACTTTATCAACAACGACTTGACTGCACAATCCGCTTTATGGCGGGATGTAAGTGGAAACCAAAATATCGTCTCTAATGGCTAATTCTCACTTTGAGTTTATATTCAGAATCTAAACAGAGATCAACAGTACAGAAGACTGTGAAAGCCTGAGTGTAAGTGATGAAGCTGGTGTTTACTTTTAGGTTTCACTAGCGTAAAACCGTTACATTGTTAAAGCTGTCCTGGGACACTGGAGGCGGCTTCAGACTGTAAATGAGATGGTTCTAGTCAGAGCTTTCACAGTTGTGTGATTGTTCTTTGAACAGCAGGTCTGTTTTCATCCAGCGTGATTTTGTCTTCCTCTACGGTATACGGCATTAGCGTAATTTACAGCATTAGCATAAGCATTAACTTCCGTTTCCTTGGTTACCGGGCGGCTCTTTGACCGTTCAGCTCAGGTGAGGTGGGTCACACTGTAAGGCCAGTCTACACCAAAAGCCCCCACCCAGGGTCCTAGTGCTCAGCCTCATTAACACCCCCCTGAAACTCTCCAGCAGTATACAAGGTGACTAAGGCTGGGAGACCCCAGGAGGCCTCCCACCACCCCCACTGGCTAAATTATAAATCAGAAAGGCATTCTTGATGTGCCCCCCCTAATGGCCCCACAACGTCCCCAGAGACTTTATGAAGGCAGCAGAAAGACCATAAAGCAGTATTATAACACTTACTATTAGTCACTTCAATTTCAGACAGAGACAGACGCACACAATAAAATCTGGCAGGAAAGCCTTTTGTTTTGGAGCTGTGCAGATGACTTTAGGCTTAATGGGAAAAGCGTGAGCAGATTTCAGCTTTTCTAAAATAAACCCTTTGAGAAAGATTTAAGAAAAATGCCACCAGAACAGACTGCCAGTGGCTGGACTGATGCATGGCTCAGAAAAATGATTTGGAATTCAAATGCTTCAGAAACGAGCCAGAGAATAAAAAAGGCAGCTTACAAATAACTGACAGTGGGTCACAGGAAGGCTACAATACACTCCCAGAGCTACATGACTGGTTATCAATGGCCTGGCCACCTAGCTTTGCCCCGCCCATTAAAGTCAGGTTCCACCCATATTGATAATAGACACACACACACACAGGTTTGTAATTATATCTTTGTGGGGACTCTCCATTCATTTCTACGGGGAAAACTCTTATACCAACATGACAACCTTAAGCCCTACCCAGCCTTAACCTTACCCAAAATTAACCAAACAAAATACAAATATAAAGACTTTTTGCATTTTTACATTTTTGATTGCATTCACAGATCTTTGTGTGGACCTGAAAAATAGTTCCCACAACATCTAAATAATATGTTTTTATTATATTGAGGGGAACAATGTCATATAAACATAATTCACACACACACACACACACACGTTGGTGTACCTATCTAAATGGGGACCGTCCATTCATCTCTATGGGAAAAACCCCAATCAGGACACCAACCCATATACAAGATTTTTGGCATTTTTACTTTTTGATTGCATTCACAGATTTTTATAAAACTGAGGTTATCCAAATGGGGACCTCAAAAGACGTCCCCAAAGGTAGGGAAATTTCAGGTTTTACTACACTTTGGGGACAATTTGGTCCTCAAATGTGATCTATGCAAACCCCCCCCAAACACATTTACATATATATACATATATTCATGAGTCATCCAGATAAATAAACAGGTTATTTAATCTAAATTTAAAGTCACTTGTATACTGACAGGCAGGAGGAAATTAAGCCACTTTAAGCATGTAAGAGTTTCAGACTATCTGTGAAGTCGCAGGAGAGATAACACCGCATGAGGTGAATATTCTGTGATTGACGGCTAGTTGGTCCATCTGCTTTTTCAGTAAGCCATGAAAATCCTGAATTTGAAAAAATCATCACAGCAATCAGGAGCGATGGGCTTTCTGGAAAAGATTGATTCCATTTCCGCTGTGCGTTTTTGTGCAATTATGAGGCCGTGTGTGTTCTTAGACTCTTAGACTTGTAAATTTGCTCTTAGCTGGAGGTAATCATTAGACCTGCTAAAATTGGCTGGAAAAAGGCACATTACTGTAATGAAGATATATTCATGCAGGAAAGGGTCTTCAACCAGGAGACCGTGCTCCCATGGGGGTCCCCTGGGGGTCCGCAGGGGGCTTACAGGGGCCTGAAAACACATTTTGTGAAAGCTGATGAAATGCGTCGCTGATGCTTCCATGCGTTGTATGTAAAGCTTGCTATTAGCTGCCAGACAATTAGCACAATGCTCTACACTGCTATTTTATGTCACAACAAAGGACATTTTAAATGTATTTCTTAGCGTAGCCTAATCATCCTATGTCTCACAGACCCAGAGTGGGAAACATGTCTGGCTCCATGGGGTGGGTGCGGGGTGTGGGGGGGCAGGGTGACGTCGGAGTGAAGTGTTGGGGGGCAGGGTGTAGGGGGTGCAGGGTATTGGGGGGGTGGAGTGTTGGGGGGGGCACATTGTGTAAGATTCTCGAAGTCACAATTAATTGATACTGAGCAAGTTTTGTACATTTTCAGAATTCCCTTCATTTCTATGGCTACTGTAGGTTATACTGCACATACCAGCATTAGCAGCAAAACCTAAAAAGGCTCGGATTTATCCCCCCTCCCCAGATCAGGTAATCCTGTGACCCACCCAACATTTCAAAGCTGGAGCCCCCCAGGCAGTTCCTAGCTCTGGTCTGCTTTCACTTAGTGTTGCCTGAATTTAGAAAGGTCGAAAACCCATGATGTATGGTGAGGAGATGTGGCTGGGGGGAGTTTGTTCAGGAAAGACCCCAATGGGAGCCGAACTGATCACTGAGACAAGCAGATGGCATTGCTGAAGGAGATTTTCTCCTTTTACTAAGAGGCATGGGACTCCCAGGGACCATCACAGAGGCCTTCACAGGAGCCATGACAGGGGCCTTCACAGGAGTCATCACAGGGTCCTACACAGGTGCTAATACAGGGTCCTTCACGTGGGCCTTCACTGGACCCATTACAGGTGCCATCACAGGAGCTATTTAAGGGGCAATTGAAGGACACACATATACACACTACACAGAAGCTTGAGACACCAACCCAGTTAAACCACATGCTTGGGAATCATGCGAATATCATGAGAACACATACACTCGATATATACACAGAAAAGGCAGGAACAAACACAGACATCCCACTCTGCTTTTGTTAACTTGAAAATGAGAACTGTCCATAAATCCTAACCTAAAAGCTTATTTGTTATGATGTTATGCTGGTTTGCAGCATCTAACATGTCAATTAAGCAGTATAGACACCAACATTAATTAGAAGTTTCTGTTTATTTTCTTACAGACTCATATATTGTTTGGTGGTTTCTATGTCCATCCCCAGCCTACTGGATAGAGACACACAGATTGATTCTGTGTCTCACAGGACAGGGAGTCGATTGGCATTCCTCAAGAATGCTAAAAAAGGCTGTTTATTATGCTGGCTGTTCATCATATGGCAAGATGTTTAATTGTTTGTGGACTGTGTACCTCTGGACTGCAGATCCCACTGGCTCCACAACAGCTTGAAGCTGCCAGACAATAATTAAAAAAACGCTTGATCTTCGAGACAACCAGCTCACTGAGGAACACCGAAGAAGCTTTTCCTTGCAAGATAACAGTGGGTTCACAGACTTTGTCTGAGGAGCAAGTTAAGAAAGAGGCCTAGTAGATGAAGGTCCCAGGGAAGCAAACAAATCAGACCCTAAAATATGTCCATTCCCAACAAACCCTCCTCTGTAAGCAGGGTGGAGCTTAATTTCCACAAAGGACAATTTCCAGCACTTCAATGGAAATGAGCCTACAAATCAATGCAAGCACTCTATCAGAGTAGATCATCCTTAATGGAACACCAGTTTGTCTTTCCAGCACGGTACAGCTCAGGGAGAAATGACTTCTGATCAAAAACAGCCCCTGATTAACTTCAAAATGCTTCAGCTGTCGCTTTAAGATTCTCAGAATTTGCTCTATTCACAGATTCATTGCTTCATTTCTATTCATCCCCAACTGCTGTGTCAGTAGTTCAGGCCCTGATTCATGCCTTTGGAAATTAGGAACCACAATATGATTTATTACCCAGATAGATATTTCTATTTGACCTATAGTTGCAGGCAATTTGAATGTGCTGCGCACGAGAGATTTCATAAAATGAATGTTATTGAAGTATTCAGAGCATCCCAGACTCCACAACCAAATATATTAAACTGGAAATGCTATCATTAAAAGTCACATCAGAAAAATGAGTGGATAGTGACATCTCGACGCGTGGCACCATTATTGCCTCATGACACCGCGGATGAGGGTTTGAATCCCGCCCTGGATCTGTTGGTACTGATTTTGCTCCCTCCTTTAATGCAAAGATCTGCTCTTTGTGTTAATTGACTCTGCATTGCTCTTTGTGAGTCATGTGACAGTCTGGCCTCTATTCTAAAGTATAGCCAGGCTTTTGGTCCTATTCCTTCTGGGATAGACTCTGTGTTACTTTGAACATAAGTTTTATTGACAATAGATACCCAGCTCGTGTGAAGTGTGGCGGGATACAACCTGTAAGAGACCCGCCATGCCGACTGACTTATTTCTGTTTTGCCGAATCGCCCACACGGTTGTGGTTCTGTTTAGTGGAGTTCTGCTCTGGGAAGGTCACTCTTTTCAAAAGGCGAATTTGACAGGCTAAATGAAACGTCGATGCTGTGCCAGTTAATTAGCAACAGCACCGGATGCCCAAGGATCAGCACTGATCACACAATGATTCACCGACTGCATAGCCATTAGAGAATCCACAGTCTTTGTTGTGTCAGGTAACACCAATAAACTATAGTTTTGATAAAGGACGCTATGCTTATATTTCTCTAGTCAATAATGCGGA
Organism: Mormyrops boulengeri; assembly: GCA_026781065.1. Classification (NCBI taxonomy): domain Eukaryota; kingdom Metazoa; phylum Chordata; class Actinopteri; order Osteoglossiformes; family Mormyridae; genus Mormyrops; species Mormyrops boulengeri. The sequence goes on from JAODLD010000016.1 coordinate 4,739,256, forward strand.
AGATAAAAATAGATAAACAGTTGAAAAACAAGTACTGATAAAGTCACCGGGGACACAGTATTGAAAATGAACTCGTGTTTCTTCTAAGAAGCCACTTTTTGTAATTACTCCCAAGTGTGATCTCAGATGCGGCTGTGCCACTCTTGCAGGGGACTAACAGAATACCTTGTGTGCATTTTTTTTCTCATTTCTATGGCTCAGTCATTTTCCTGATGCTGGAAGCCATCTGCTCAAGACGAATACAAATGAGATTAGACGAAGTACGAAGTAGGCTGTACTTCATCTCAGCCATGTGTACATGTAACAGGGTTAACAATCACAGGCATACACGCTTAATTGAAAAAAGAAAAACATTACCCTTTGGTGATGGTACAGTTGCACCCGTTTTCCATGCAACATTTTGTTATATGAAAAAGTCTCCTTTGATTAGGATAATCTCTGTCTTTCAGTGTATGACACGTTTCCCACTGGTCGTGAGGCTGAAGCATATCCATGCACCCCTAACCCCCATCTGTGACAGGGGGAGCACCTGGACATTTCAGCATGCAGTGAAGTCAGGTGACATTACCCTTCATTCACCTGAAGCTGGCCGATGGATCATCTTCAGAACAGTCGTTTTAAGTCCCCCGTCCTGCATGCGGCTCTTGCTGTGGGTGTCCTTCCTGTGCATGCTTCACTCTCCTCTCACCGCAAGTCATGCAGTTAGGAGAACTAGTGTCTCTTAATTGTCCCTGTTGTATTGTTGTATAATTTTGGATGGATGGATTGATATTCAAGCAGTGCTAAAGAACTAAGAACTAACATGTTTTAATGTCCATTTAATCAAACATACACTGCCCTTTCTTGTACTGTATAATGCATTCTCCATTATCAGGCAGTCTTTCCAGACGTGGCTGCTATCAATCATTAATAAAAGAGGCTGAACTCTTCGCGAGTTCTTGAGCTCTCCGGTACGCTGCCCATTTGAGTGTCATATTGCAGGCGTTCCTGGGTGCTCGCCCGAGGACGCTGCATAAGAAAGTCATGAGCCACCATCCTTCTGTAAGCCAGCATCCCCACTGGCCTGAAAAACATGATTTATGTGTTTTCCACGTGATCAGCATCCTGACTTACAGCCTCGCAATCCAGCCATCACGTTCAAAGCTGGATTTTACAGCTGTGAGTCCCACACAGTTTTAATGGCTTGCATGAAATACTAAGCTGTTTTAACTGGACAGCGACAGCCATTCAAGCAAAAAAATTCTGTATCTTGTTATTTTCTATGCTTTTTTCTGACCGGATGAGTTTATTTCCCCTATACACAACTATATTTCTCACTTTAGCTTTTCATTCTGACTTGCATGGTCGTATTTTCCTGATTTTTTTAAATGAGATGATCAACTTTAACGCATATGCCACAAAAAGCAGTGATTTGTGGATAATGACATTTGCACAAGATGCTGTGCTTTCTGGTACCTATTATTATAGAATTATGAGACAGGTTAAGCCGCTGTGTCTGTCATGCATAAAGTAATAATCTGAAAATGCTTATTTTTGCAGTAATGTGGGAACATGATGCAGAGCTGTGATGATCTGAATATCCTGTGATTTTGCTATTTAACACTGATGCTTGTGAGACTCCAATTAAGAAGGCCCCTCTCTGCGGCCTGTCCCGTCATCCTTTAAAAACACCCTATACCAGTGCTCTTCAAATCTGGACCTTGATTCCAAATCCAGGCCTTGTTTTCAGTTCTCCCAGGTAGTTAGTTAAATAATTACTGATTCTGATTGGCCAGAGGCTTCACACCTGGCTCACAGGTAAAGGAAGGCTGGAAAATCAGCAGGGCTCGGACCTTGAGGACCGTGATTTGAATAACCCTGCCCTATACTAAGATTGTAGGGAGCACAATTCATTTACACTCACAGCAAGGTCTCGGGTGACCTTTATAGCTTTATGGGTGACATGCACCTTTATTCCATGATCTTTGTTGTTCCAAAGTCTATGCATCTTTTTCTTCCTTCCTTGCAAATTTGCTACAACTTATCTACCTTCCCTCCCCACGTAAAAGCCCTGGGCCTCCTTCCCATCACGTCTGTAATGTTCCTGTGTTCGTGGTCACACTGGGACCAAACGCTGCACATACTGCCTCAATAAAACTAATATGAGAACAACTTTTTTTTTTCCTTTAAACCTTTTGTGGGTATCAGACAGACCAAGACAATCAATAGTAATAAAGACAAAACCAGGCTGTCATTAATAGTCTGACAATTAAATTAAAAATATTGACCCCAAAGCTGAACAAATCTAAGGTACATTACAGCAGCGGAAAATGAACTGAAGTCAAGTGAAATAAAAAAGTCACACAGTGAAGATCACGCACAGAGTGACCATAACAGCAAGCGGCTGCTTATCACCTACCCACAGACTACAAGCGTGAGTGGAAACAACCTCCCCGGTGATTCAAAGCCAAGCAGAAGAAATCAAGGGCCAATGCAACCTCCAGTAACACAGCCAATGAATTTCTCATTTAAAAAGAGGCATCTGGCCATTTTCCTAGAAGCCACGTTAATATTTTAGGATCAGCCTCGAGATGCATGGTCTCAATGATTACCACAAGAAATGAGCCAATGGAAGCCTGAAGATCCAGCAGAAGACAATATTCTGGAAGAATGACACTTATATGGTAACCAAGAGTCAGTATCTACTTTACAACACATAATGACAATGATCTGAACTGTAAAGTCAAAACATGATTCAAGCCTACATTTTAATAAGCTACAATAAATACACATTTACAAAATGTTGTCAAACACAGGTTTAAAAAAATGGTTAAATTTAATTAAACTTGAGTGCAGCTTCAGGACTAAATTCCAGAAATGACAAATTATAGGAGGCTATGAGTTGGTGTCAGTAACCATGTAATTTAATAAGGTTTTTTGTAATTTAATATGATTTCCAGCTTCAGATTTAACTAAGAACCAGTTCAACCGTACACAAGGAACTACTGCTGTATGTGCAGTACAAAATGAAATGGGAACAAAATGACAAATTTACCATTACAAACTCCAAAATATCTCAATATAACACTTTCAAAAATATTCAGAGAAATTCCTTGTAGTTAATCTTAACACATCAATCATGAGATGTCTATTTTCTCCTGAATTGTAGAACATATGTAGAAATACAAATGTAGAACATACATACACTTACCTTCCTACACTGAAACATTAAATACTGAAATGTTTCTAGGATATGATAAAGATTTTACAGGAGACTTTAGGTGCCGTTAGAGACAGAAACTGACTTTACTTAGTTACTAATACTACTTTATCCACCAGAAAAAAAATCCCTAACTGACAGCTTTTAAATGTTACAAAACAAAACAGCAAGGACAAAAAAATGCAAGAAAACAGTCAGATTTAGTATAGGATTTCTCTTAATAAATAAGAATTTTTATCCATTACTTTCATATGAAATCTTTTTATGATTTTTTTTTTCTGTCTGATTTTATTGACTCAAGTTTACGCTTGTTCACGTCATAATATTAAAATTTCAGATTCTGTTACATTTTCTTAACATCTGCACAGCTTTGAATTCAATACTGAGGGCATTATATT
>JAODLD010000016.1:4808555-4819226 GCA_026781065.1 Mormyrops boulengeri
ACAAGACCGGTCACGCCCGCGCCGGGTGTGTCTACACCCCCCCCCCCCCCCCCACCACCCCCTCCTCCGCCCGACCCCCCCCCCCCCCCCCCCCCCCCCCCCCCCCCCCATCTACACCACTAGACCACTACACCACACTCATTCTGCGGCTGGCATTTTCTCGAGGGGAGGAGACTTTGAATGAAAAATCTGCATTTATTCTTTATTAAAGCTTTCTGTGCACGATTCCAGAAATTAAGCTACGTGTTTTGCCCTCGGTGCATGTCAGCGTGTGGGGCATGAGATTTTGAATCACTCTGTCACATATACACACTGTACCAAGGGCGTGGATTTGGGTGTGGACGGTAGCTCATGTCCCCACCAATACTGTGCGAGTACCGTGTGTGTTTAGGTGGGCAGTGTTATGGGGAAAATTTGTTCCCTGCCAGTGTTGAATCCAAACCTGGCTGTACCAAGAGCAGGTGTGTGACTGTCCTCATTCATGTCCACAGCTCGCAGAGAAGTACAACATGGTGGTGGTGTCGCCCATCCTGGAGCGAGACGAGTCACACGGAGCCACCCTGTGGAACACGGCAGTCGTGGTCTCCAACTCGGGCCGCGTGCTGGGCAAGAGCCGCAAGAACCACATCCCGCGCGTGGGCGATTTTAACGAGGTGGGCGTGTGAGGCGGCTCGGTAGCTGCCCATAATGCACTGCAGACGGTTTACCTGAGACCACGGCGACAGATAAAGAGGCCTCATTCGGGCCTCGGCACGGCAGCAGACGAGAGCGAATCCGCTGCCAGCGGGGCGCTGCGGGTACAGCCACGGGGCGACCCCAGGTGGCTCTCGGCTCTGGTCTGCTAGGCCGCAAACCCACTGAGAGATGAGAAGCTGTTGATTGCTTTGTGCCGCAGCTTGTATTGACCATAGTTTGGTACATCCCTCCTCCCTGCCTACAGAAGTAAGTTACTTTCCAGTATGACAGCTCCACTCTATGGAACAGAGTCTCCACCATATAGAGCTTAAAAGAAAGAAAGAAAAAACACATCAATGATGACTAATTTCAGAGTTTGGCACCAGCCGTGTCGATACAGATCGGACGCAACTTCATTGATTCTGTCAGAAAATTTGTCATGCCAGTTAATCTCGGTTCTAGAAGCGAACTGCAACTGTAATTTCCTCTGACTGTGAAATCATCCTTTTCCCCCCCAAGTTTGTTCCTAATGGGATCTGGTGCTACTGAGAACTCTCTCGGTCTCCCCTCTACATTCTGCACACGTCCTAAATAAACCCCACGCCGCAGGAAACGCTTGATTACCAGTGTGAGTGGATAATAATCATGAACAGTTACCAGCTCATGACTGGAAAAATTGGCATTAACAGCTAGTTACAGCTTCAGTACCACTAATAGTACAGTTAAATTCCTGTTGTCTATGTTGAGTTTGCATGTTCTCCCCGTGTCATCGCGGGGTTTCCTCGGGGGACCCCGGTTTCCCCCCACAGTCCAAAAACATGCTGAGGTTATTTGGAGTTACCAAATTGTTGGACGCCCCATGCTGGGTTGTTCCCAGCCTTGCACCCGTAGCCTCTGGGATAGGCTTGGAACCCCGCGTGACTCTGGACAGGACAAGCAGTAACAGAAAATGGATTGATGGATGGATTGATGGGTGGGTGGATGGATGGGTGGATGGATGGATGGATGGATGGGTGGGTGGGTGGATGGATGGATGGATGGATGGATGGATGGATGGATGGATGGGTGGATAGATAGATGGATAGATGGATGGATAGATGGATGGGTGGATGGGTGGATAGGTGGATGGGTGGATGGATGGATGGGTGGATGGATGGATGGATGGATGGATGGGTGGATAGATAGATGGATGGATGGGTGGATAGATGGATGGATGGATGGATGGATGGGTGGATGGGTGGATAGATGGATGGGTGGATGGATGGGTGGATAGATAGATGGATGGATGGATAGATGGATGGGTGGATGGGTGGATAGATGGATGGATGGATGGGTGGATGGATGGATGGGTGGATGGATGGATGGATGGATAGATGGATGGGTGGGTGGGTGGATAGATGGATGGGTGGATGGATGGATGGGTGGATGTTCAGCATTCTTATCCTAATCTCAACAGACACTGATGTCTGATTCCAGTCTCTGGCACGTGTCCTCCGGTGGCTCAATAGGAGTCTAATAAAGAATAATAAGGCTGACAAACTGGCAATAATTAAGGATAATAATGATGAAAGGTGAGGCAGTAAGAATACTAATCACTACAGAGATACTGTTTAGTGATATAATATTTGCCAGTGGATGCAGTGGTAGTGCAAGTTCAAGGGAATGTGAAAGATACTGTAAATTACGGCATACTGTAACCGTAAATGTTATAATACAATAATACTAAAAATACTATAAACACAATAAACACTATAGTACTATGAATTTTAGTTAAATATACATTCACCTCTGTCTGGTCAATGTACCGTGCAGAGGGTGGTTGACATTGTCCGTGATGGAGAGGGCACACCTCGATGTGGTTTATCCCGCTTACACTACAGCTAACCAGCAAATAAATAATAATAATAATAATAATAATAATAATAAATAGTCACGGTTCATTTTTCAGAGAAAAATGATTTCAGCTAGTATTTAATAATATTCCAATGTTCTCTTAAAAATATAGCCCCTATAAAAGGATAGAACGTCTGATCAGGCTACCCGCTGGAAGCGGAAAGTTACAATAACTGCTTATTTATGAGTAAAATGTTAGACAGGTTGTTATATTGACATGTTTAATAAAACATGAAATCGCAAACGAAGACCTGATATTCGGTCCCGAAACTACCTGTGCGCTTAATGGAAAATTAAAAACGTGACATCTCTGGACCAATAAGAGCATAGCATTTACCAAAGCAGTGGTGTAATGTGTATTATAAGACATCATGTTCGTGTTCGCCGATACAAGTACAGCTTTTCTAAATGGGTATTATTACAATACTTCTGTAAACGAAAAGAAGCAAGTACATGAGCAATTAGTAACACTTCAATCAATAATAAGGCTATTCCAGCCCCGTTTGCTGAGTGAGCTCTGCGGGAAACTGTACCGCCCGTTACGCAAATAGCGCAGAGGTGCTCCGTGAATAGCGGCCGCAGCCGAAGGATGGCGGAGTGCCGCAGGGTGGAGGCATGGCTGCAGCTGTTGGGCAGGTAGGTACCCACGCCGACGATGCCGATACGACCTGAAAGTGCAAATAGCCATCCCTCTTTCTGCACAAGCAGCTTTTATTTACGCATTTCAATCCGGATTATTTTATTTTATCGTACTTGCAGACCTGCAACATGCGCCTATTAGTGTCTGATCTAAGGATTCATGTATGGTCTGATGTCCAGAAGCTCCCGGTGCTGTGCTCTTCAGGGCTTCCGTTTTCAGTGCCACGTTTGCCCATGCATGATGTTTCGGGAAGGCACCTGTGCGTTAGACTTGTAATTTGATTTCTGCGCTTGCTGTGTGTTTGCCGGTCGATGTTAAGAGCTGTGCAGGTTGCTGGACCGCAAGCCGGGGTCGAGTCCAGCCGGCAAGCAGTGGAGCGCCTTGTCAGAAGTAATATGCTATTATTTTAAAAGGCTACATTAATTATTTTGATCGGACGTTTGATGACCGACTTTACTATTTATTTGCTGTCGATTTTGAAATACGATATTTGTTTGCAGGTAACTTGTATATTCGTGGTTGTTTTACCTATGTAAATAATTATTTTATCTTAAGTGGAAGTTTAAATGTTCTCCTACAATCTACACGGAGTCCTGCTAAAACCAGTTTCTTTGTGCATGTGTGTGTAGGTGGGAGGAGCCGGCCTAAAATGGTTTAATATCTGTGTGTTCATTTAATAAGTTTAATCCCAAGGTAATAGTAGGAAGAAAGTGGGCAATTTAAAAATGACACAGTATATCACATCATGGAGAGAAGTTCCAGTCAACAGGAAGAAAATCTGTGTGTGTGTGTGTGTGTGTGTGTGTGTGTGTGTGTGTGCGCGTGCGTGCGTGCGTGTGAACAATTATGGTTGTAGTGTTGATAAATGTTTAACATTTGTGTTTCTCTTCCAGGGTGATATTCTGAAAATGACCCATAGAGAAAATTGGAAGTAAGTGGCATTTAAACCAACTAGAGTTCAAAGACTTTCTAAGATTCTTACCATATCAGTGTAGCAGATTCAGCTGCTTCCTGAGTTGCTATGTGCTCCGCCGTGGTGCGTTAGGGTTACTCATAGGCACACTCAAAGACCCCTCAGACTGATCAGCCTGTTCATCACCACCATCACCCTCTGGAGCAGTGTGGCGCCTCCCACAGACCCTCATTGCACATTGCACAACGTGATACTGTTTTCCTTCATAAAGCTCTCATCTCCTTCTTGAATGTAACCCATCTTCATCCTGCACAGGGTACAGCATGAGAAGCTGCACGTCAAGCACCGTGGCCATGAGGCCATGCATGCCGAGATGGTCCTCATCCTCATCGCCGCCCTGCTGGTGGCGCAGGTCGTGCTGGTGCAGTGGAAGCAGAGGCACTGTCGGTCCTACAGCGTGAGTCCAGCCTCAGTGTTGTTGAGTGACCGACTGATTCAACTCAATTTCGTTTCAGTTTTATTTGTATAGCACATTTTCACAACATTACATTGTGTCAAAGTGCTTTACATCATCCCCACCCAAAGCCCACAGTGAGTGAGCCAGAGGAGACAGGGCAAGTAAAAAACTCCCTAGAAGGAAGAAACCTTGGGAGAAACCAGACTAAGAGGAAAAGCAGAGGGGGCAAAATCCTAATTTACACAGTACAAACTTTAAGGTTTGAGTCTAAATGCAGAGGGCAGGTAGGTCATGCTGATAATAACTAATATCTCCTTCAGGTTTTCTCCCTGTGCATTCTGGGATATGTTCTGGACCAGGGCTGCCCATTCCTGCTCCTGCAGATATAGCACCCTTCAGGGTGTAACTTTAACACACCTGATACAGATAATCAGGTCCTTCCGTAGCACCTCAGTATTGGAGACAGCTATGCTGAAGCTAAGCTCTGCTGGGTGCTAGATGTTCAGGAGCATGGATGAGCAGTGATGTTCTGGAAGAAGGTATTAGAAAGACATGGATGGATGGATGGATTTGCTCTTCTTGCCTGGTAACGCCTGTTCCTCTGACAGCTGGTGACCCTGCTCCAGATGTGGGGGGTCCCGCTGTACTTCACCATAAAGCTGTACTGGTGGCGCTTTCTCTCCACATGGGGGATGTTCTCGGTCATAACCAGCTACGTCATCTTCAGAGCCACCCGGAAACCCCTGTCCGGCAGGACACCGCGGTATGTACCGCGCTTGACCATGGACCTGCGGGGGGGGGGGGGATGGCTGAAGAGGACATATGGAGGAATCATATGAAATATGCAGCTTCACTCATGCCTGGGGTCCCATTCAGTTCTGGTATGGAGATCTTTCAGATGTGAGTACAGCAGTAGGGGGCGCTGTCATCTCCACCGACATGGTTGGGTGTTGGGAGTGGAGTTTGCATGTTCTCCGCCTTCTTCCACAGGCCAAAGACATGCAGTTAGGCTAACTGGTACCTCTGCTGTGCTGGGTAAGTGGGTGGATCAAACCATTCCTGCTGTTCCCCCCATTTTTCCCCCCAGGATGGTGTATAAGTGGTTCCTTCTCATCTACAAGCTGAGCTATGCCGTGGGGGTCGTGGGTTACCTTGCCATCATGTTCACCATGTTCGGGTTTAACGTGTTCTTCAGGTACGCCTGCCTGCGTGAAGCTTCTCTTTGCACTGCTGATGCCTGTGTGCTTTCATGGACACCATCTCTCTCAGATGTTTGCTTTTTGCCTTTCACACAGATTATCCTTGACCTTAAGTGTTGTTTTTCATTTTTGCTCTTAAGGTGGTCAATATCACCTTTAGCACTGTTGAAGTACTTCAGTAGAACATTTCTTTCTTTCTTTCTTTTTCTTTCTTTCTTTTTCTCAGAATTAAAGCAGAAGACTCAATGGATGTTGGCGTCATTCTCTTGTTTTATGGCTTATACTATGGGGTCATGGGTCGGGACTTTGCAGAGATATGCTCGGATTACATGGCTTCAACAATCGGGGTGAGCATGGCTGTCCTTAAACTGCCCCCATTTCAGGTGTTTCAGATCCTAACCCAGGTCCCCTTATTGCTGTCGTCGTTGATGCCTGCGATGCCGGGTGTGTCCTGCATCCAGGACCCAGTTCAGCTTGGGATATGTCAGCCTACAGCCTTTTGCACTCTGTTTCAGTATTACAGCGGCGGGGGCGTGCCGTCAAGGAGCCTCTGCCACGACATCTGCGCGGTGTGTGGCCAGAAGATTCTGGTAGATGTCAATGAAGAAGGAATCATCGAGGACACATACCAGCTGTCGTGCAATCACAGGCATCCTTTGGCCAAAACATGTTTCTCTTTCCAGAAATGTGCTGAAATTATCGAAGCGGACCAGGTTGAGATTAAACACAGCTAACACACTCGCTAATTCCTGGTACTAATACTGTCTTTTCAAATGTCTATGTAAGTAATTTTCAAGACCACAATAAATGTCTTTTTGATTAGCTTGTAAGCCCTTCATAAGGCTTTTTTCATAGGAATTCCCCTGGAGTCACTAACCTCGTTTTTTTGGCACTTAGTTGTACTTGTGTGTCCATGATGGAAAGACACCCGCACTGAGAGTCTGTTTAACTGGGACAGATCCGGATTTTAGGAAGAACTCAAGCTGAATGCTGCACCTATGTCATTTTATGTAAATATGTGTTTCTTAACGGCTACCATCAAAAGATTCCATGAGTTCTGCATCCGGGGCTGGTGCATCGTGGGTAAGAAGCAGACCTGTCCCTATTGCAACGAGAAGGTCGACCTTAAGAGAATGATGAATAACCCGTATCCTTTGAACTCCTCGTTAGTTTGCTCATTAATTCCTCGAAAATATCTGCAGTTGGTTAAACGTTAAAGAATTAAAATGATGTCTTACATTTTACTTTTAAACTATAACTCATTCTCTGATTTATTGTGTAATATGTGATCTATTCTGTTGTACTATGGAATATACTTTTAGAAGTCATATAGCCTCGTGTCTGCTAAAATTGTGATATTCAGTCAAAATCTGAGTAAAGGTCACATCCCATATACATTATGAAACCTTTAAAACATGCAATAGTCCTTAATCTCCGTGTGCAGCTGGGAGCGGACACACGTTTTGTACGGTCAGCTTTTGGACTGGCTGCGCTACCTTGTTGCATGGCAACCTATCATAATTGGCATAGTTCATGGCATTAACTTCACATTAGGTCTGGAATAACGGCTTTCTGCTTGCCCTTATGTTTTGGTTTCACATCCGCTTGTATTTATTTGCTGCGCTGTCTGAATGGACTGAAACTGACTTATTAAAATACCTTTTGTTGAAACCTACTCACATACATGGGACATTGTAACGACATGTTTGCACGTTGATATCTTCTAAGATGATGCAGAGGAACTTGAAAGTTAAATGAGATGTAAGTAGAACAAACATTTGATGCCATATTTCAAAAAGGACAGGAAAAAGTGTCTCTTTTTTCTTTTTTTAATAAAGTTTTTTTTTGTATTATCCATCAACACTCTGGAAGGATCTGGTCAGAAACATTACCTTAAAATGCTTCTTACTGTTACTATTAGTAGGTTTTTATTTCACACAAATAATATAAGACATTGTATGTTAAACCAGTATTTAGGGTGTCATACATAAGAACTAATGGGGCAAATTTTGTGTCACAGATACCGCTATGATTTTTGAGACTAATTTCAGAGCAGCTTCTCTCGTTAGGCTGTGGGGCTGATGTGCTCGGGTCCGCAGGGCTGGTTCTGTTGGCCTTTATTGTTTATGAGGAACTAAGAACAGAAGAGCTGAATGAGAAATTCATGAAAGAGAACACAGTTATGAATAGTAACTCCACACAGATACGCAGCTGAGTTCACATTTTCCATAAGAAATGTTCTTTCTACTTTCAGTTTGACTGTTTTCTTGATATTGTGGGCTGTTCTTCTGGGAAAGACAGTGCAGCAACGTCAAGAACACTCTTATAGTGTGCTTTTTATATTACTATTTAAGATCGAAGTAATCATTGGTGTATCACAGATAATATCGTGATAATGTCGTGATACCTGGTCATTACTGTCACATCAATGTTATCAGCAGAAGAATAAAAGAGTCGTTTGATGTGTCTGTGTGTGTTTTGTATTGTTTGTGAGTTCTTTTAACATGACTGGATTTGTTGACATTACAATCCACACTATATATTAAATGAAAAATGAATATCGTGAGTAAATCACTTGAAAATCCTCATCAAAATTCTGACCCTGTGACTTCAGGTGCTGCTGCTCACTGGATCTTGTTTGTTTCTCCTTATTTAAGCTGATGTCACTTTCTCCTTGTAGTTCTGTAGATTCCAACCTGTTTACCACGTGTTGCCTACAGCGCCCCCTACCAAACCGCAGGCCGCAGCCCCAAACCGCAGGCCTCTTAAGGAAAGGAGGCTTTGGCTCTAAATTCACTGCTTCCTCCATGAAATATAGTCATATATCATAGTTCATACAAATCACACCACAGAATAAGTAATTAATCGTACACCGGATAGAAATCCACAACCTAGCGGGCTTAGAAATCCAAATGTATTTACATCAGATCTTGTCATACAGCGGATCCCAATGGTCGTGTTCCCCAAAAAAATAAATCAAAAATCAGATTACTTATAAATACAGTGGAAACCGCTTATAATGATCAAGTCTGTCTGGGGGAAATTGATCACTATAAGTGGATGATCATTATAACTGATTTTTCCTTTTTCTTTCTGTTTCAGGCAGATTACTATCTAATTGACATTTGTATATTACATTTTATATTTTACGCAATATAAAAATTATTTTTGTGTTTGTAATAACGGACGGCGTCACTATGTACTTAGTTTTGACTCAAAATTCAGTCCAGCTGTTTAAAACACTCAAATGACAGTACTATACAAACCACTGAACTGTATAACTCAAATGCGCTATATTACAGTACGTTATATAAAATATAACATATTGTGATTTTGCTGGTGCATCACAGCTGGTTTTTGATATTTTATCGTAAGCTTTCTCTTGATTTTCTTTTTGCTTTCCATGCATGCAGCATTATCCTCATTACTATAACGAACTATTTAAACAGTATTTGTACAGGAATGATTTGTCACAAGCTTTTTGATCCATATAAATCGTTGATCGCTATATAACCGTGATCACTAAAAGCAGTTTCCACTGTATTAACAGAATAAAGTATTGTTATTCAGACAGAGGCGGCAAATTAACACCCATGTGGTCTGCATCTGTGCTCTGGGGATTAAGTGATTTAATTGCGAGAAGTTCTCTGCTACGGAACAACAAATGACGTAGGCTCATGCGTGGGGATGAGAGCCTGTTTAATAAAGGCTGCACATCACATCTAGCAAACACTCTGATTAATGACCTGTGAGACGGAGAATGTCATTTCTGAAGAACATCCCCAGGGACCAGAATATTCTATTCAAAGCCAAGTTTTAATCTAGTTTCCAATTCCTTGATGGTCATGCACAAAGTGGAACATACTGCAGTCTTCAGCTGAATTCACTCAGAGTTCTTCAAAAGGAAAGTGGCTGATTATATAGTCAGGATTAAGGATAAAGGCTGTGTTTTCGTTTCTTATTAAGTTATTATTTAGGCGAGTTACTAACTTACTAAGAGAAACAGGATATTTGACTCCTTGGCTAGATGCCCCCTGGCTGGAAGGAGGCTCAACAATATGTTAATAGAGAATTAATGACTGAATGACGTCACTGGTATCGCCATTAAGCGATATTAACCTTCTTAAGAATTGTCTTCTGTTGAAAAAAAGTATACACAGTCACGCAGTTAATGTGCGGATTATATGCATATACGAAACGCAGAACGTAGATAAAACAGCCATGGAACCTGCCTTTGCTAGTATTATGGCGCCCTCTACTGATGCCAGAGGATATACGATTTCAATACGAAAAAAAACGCCGCTGAAATGCAAACCCAGTTTCCACACTGCTTTTCAGGTTTTTACAGTCGTTTTATTAGCGCATTTTTTCTAATTCACGCGTCAATTAACTAATTTCATTGCTGGCTAGTTTCAGTCATTTTGGTTAGCTCAATTAAAATTTTACGTCATTTTACATCACTTCATTTAAATTAATTTTGTGGCCAGAATTTAATGTAGAATGACTGGTGAAAGGTTACTTGAGAGTTCTTCTTACGCAGACACATCAGATAATCCTCCGTCTCCGTGCAATATTTTCTTTGTGCTATATTTATGAGTTCAGTATCCAATAACTTGTGTAAAATGATACAGATGGCAATTTCGCACCCAGGATCGATCCGTTCCGAAGACGTCCGAAACTTCGGAGGAGTTTACGAAACGTTTCGAAACACAAGTCCCGTGATCGCGTGTCATTGTTCACGGCGAGAGAAAAAAAGAAACCTAAACCCCCCCCCCGGTGCGTGTTGTGTGTTTGTGGCCTTGTTGGTTTGAGCGAGAAGTTTGGCGATTATTATTATTCCTATAACCTGCTCAACATACACAAACCTAGATAGGATGAGTATTCTAACCTCAGT
>JAODLD010000016.1:4824838-4837607 GCA_026781065.1 Mormyrops boulengeri
GCTATTTCACTGGTACTTGTGACTATGTGACAAGGTATATTGCAACAGCAATAAAGGGTCTTCCATACCATACCATAAAAGAGGAGAATATAACGTTAGCAGGTATTCGGGCAGTGGGAGGCAGGCTAGCCAGTACATGTACAAACTCACACACACACACACACACACACACTACGGTTATCCACCACCAGATGACCTACCTCCCTATGGGACCACAATACACAAAAAACACATAAAAAGCTCACAGGGAATTCAAGTCCCCCCCCTTCGGGCCAGTTATCTTCAAGGTACAGCCTGATATTCCCCGGATCAAACCTTATCAATAAGCCACCGCACCCGATAAAAAGCCGGCAACTAGACACACACTAGTCACACTCCTAGATGACCAGAGGCCACAGCTTGGAAATCCAAATGGAGGTGAATGGCTCCGGTGGGAAACAACGCAAATCCATCAGCAGCGAATGTGCTATAAAATGAAGCGAGCCAACCTGCGGAATACCAACAACAGTTAGATGGGCGACACGTTTCACTAAACTGGCAATCTAAAATAAAAATTAGTGCCTGTCTCAATAATACATCAACAGCTTTGTACAATAGGACAGAGCATCACACTTTAAAGATCTAATACCTTCCATCATGATGATCCAGGGGGGGCAGGGCTACAAGTGGAAGGAAAATACATACAGGCTCACATCTTATCCAAATGCACCCAACCACACCCACCAATTACCCTCCAATCACCACTACAAACGTTTAATGCCCCTCCTACTGTACACAGGTAGATGATTCAGCCGGCTACCGTCTATGGGATGCCGTTTGGAAAAAATGCTTCACATTTTGTAATCCTGCTCAGTCTTTCCACATTTACATGAATGTCTTTCTAATTGTTTGAGAAAGTGACAGTTGAAAATTGTAGTGCATTTTGTTGTATTACCCTGAGAGTAATTAAGTGCATTGGCACTAGGTGGCACTGTTAACCTAGCGGTATTATGGTAAGGACATGGCGTAGCAGACAACAGCATGTTTTGGAGGTAGTGTCTGAGCGAAATACCGTAATTACATCCATAAAATAAAATATTTTGTTTTAATAAATTGTAAGTTCAAGGCACTAGAGATCACCCCCCCCCCCCCCAAAAAAAAAAATCTAGGAAATGTTTTGAAGAGAAGGAAACATTTAGATGAATAAACTCAAAACAATCGAATCATAAATATCGATTTCTGATTTAATTTCTGTGTTCTCAAAATGAAAATGGGTGAAAATCAGAAGGGTTCTAGTAATGCCGATTAGACTGGAAACAAAAGAGGCATGGAACGTCTCTGAAGCGCAAAGGGGGCATTCTGACAGAAACACACATTATCTGTCCTGGATTTTTACAATGAGTAAAATTGCATAATCCAAAAATATCTAAAACTGACTAGATGGTTATTGTTAAATGAGTTTATTGAATTAAAAAGATGTTTGACTATATCACGTGCCAAGTGTATGACAATGAATTATGTCTTTATAATCTGAACTTCGCCATATTAGTATAATATTACATTAACATCATAATGAAAATTATAATAATAATAAAGTAATACTAATCATTTTAAATAGGAATCCTAATAAAAACTTAAGTAAGGAACACAAAACACAACTTTTCCTGCATCAAAATCCATAAAGCCAGGGTCAGTCCTGTCACGCCAGGGTCAGTCCTGTCACCCAGGACATCTCCTATGTAAATATTTTTTTAACAATTATATGAGTGTCCTGTGGTTATTCTGTGCTTATCCACCACTACAGTTTACCGAAAACCTGCTTAAATTTCTTACAGGAATCAGAAAACCATGTTAGATACAACCAGGCATGTGTGATCAATAAGAAAATGCTATTTGTATCAAAGAAATTCATTAGGAAACCACACTAATACATACAAATTGTTTGTGAGAGGGCTTGATATTTTAGGAGTGAAATGCCTTTAAAATGTAATTTATTCAAGCATAAAAACATACTGAGATGGCATGATATGTGCTTCTCATAATTTAACATGTCCTCCAAATGACACAATGTTCCGCTTCAACAAAAATATCTTTTTCCCCCCAGTGGAAATGTATGGTTCTGGTAGAATGTCCCAAAGCTTTAACTGAGGGGAAAGTGCGCCGCGGAAAAATTAAATATGAGATGGTTTTTCAAGCTGGCAACATCGGCTTCGTCGCGAGTCATTGCAATTTCATCATGAAACTTGTTTCAGGTCCTCACGCCTATCTCTCACTCCATACCGGTGTGGCAGTATATAGTGCGTGCTATGCATTTCTCGGCCAGCCCCATTGGGTGGATCCTCCCAGACTGACTGATCAGAGTGAGGAAAACATACACATTTACGTTACTACTTTAATTATGAGGAATGTTACAACTGCCAGGCATTTAAAAATTTTAACAAAAACATATTTCGACACAACAGCCTAAACAACTAATGCTCACCGCGTCATTCGCCATCTTTAAATCTTGTAAACCTAACCCTAATCCTAAACCTAAACTCTGATCGGCCCCTGGTACCATTAACGTCATTGCACCCATATATGGTAACTGAGTGACATCTCGCCCCGCCCCATCCCGCAGCCGGCAGCAAGGTGTACTTGGTGTAATCCTGGGCGGGTGCGTAGCTCCAGGCTTCATCGGGAGGTCCTGTGTAGGTGGTTGTACCATGAAACTGGCATTTAGGCTGCCGTAGGAGGGGTATGGAAAGGGGAGACTCCGCCAAACCAGTGATGCCTTGAGCATCAACGTCTGGTTGAATCCAACAGCGAAATATGTCCGCTTTTCTAATGAGTGCATTGCTGATGCACTGCTTTTTTATCTTAGCGAAGCTCTGTACTTTGCGGGATTGCTCAGTAAAGGTAAAATGCACAATTTTCCTCTTCGTTTAATATGGACCGTATAGACGGGCACCAGCATGCTGCTTCATCGCCTTATAGGAAGTTTAGGACGCACTCGCGTCTCGAAACAATCGTCGGTGCCGAAACGTAGAAATTTTCCTAATAAGGTTAAATTACACAGTGCGACTGTTCAGAAAGCCCGGAAATAAAGGTGAATATCAGCAGCGGTAAATTCAGGCTGTTTAAATCCCCCACCAGTGTTGGCTACTTTTACGCAAGGTTACGCTTATTGCATTTTTTCCAGAGAAGTGTGAGACGCGGCGGTTCCTTCTTACGCCATTGCCAGCGATTTAAGGGAGATGTATGGATTCAATACTGTATCCTAAGGTAATTTATTTTGAACATTGCATTGAAAACATAATCAATCTGCATGGGCATGGTTTAACTTGAAGAACGTTATTTGATTGATTTATTTATTGTTTAAATAAAAAATATTTTTATTTCTAATCAAATTCTCTGTCCGGATTCCGATTATAATGATTCCATTTCTTTGGGCTTATGCCAAAGCAAAATTCGCCAGAACTATTCGGTAAAAGAGTAGTGAAAGCGGGGGTTTGACTAAGCTGGTGGTTCTGCTAAACTTCTGCTGGTTAATCTGATTGTTCTCCTTCAGCTGTCTGGGTGCATGTGCGGGAAATACCGAGGAACACCTTTTTAAAGAAATAAACAAACGTCTGAAGGAGCAGCGAGATGATCTTGTAAGTAAGATCATAAAGCATTCAAGTCGTTATCCGATTTCTCACATTGGTTTTGGAAACCAGTATTTTACAAAATATTTTTCTGTACTTTTTTATTATACAGAAAAACGAATGATCCCGCAATCAGATTGTAACGTTTATTGAAATTTGTTGCTCCTACTCACCTTTAGTTTCACGTTCAGAAACATGGACATCATGTACTTTTAAGAATATTTAGAGCAAATGGTAACACTGCTTGCGGGGTCAAAAATAACGAAGTATTATGCTACGACTTATTTATTAATTAACTACAAACTTCTTAGTTATATGCTGATCTCATATTCGTGGATCATTAGTGAATAGTGACACATCTATTACCTCAAGTCATTACTGAATTGGTTACTACCTTATATCTGTTAATTCTGTATACCTTTATGAACTATTGAAGGAACAAATAAGGAATGACCTGACATACTGATCTCCTGTTTGTTCATCATTAATGAATCATGACGCATCTTTGATCTCAAGCAGATACTGTATTTTTTTTTTTTTTTACTATATCTGTTAATTCTGTAAAGGTTTATGAACTACTGAAGGAACTACTGAAGGAACACGTAATGAATAACACTAATTAAATGTTTGTTCTCATGTTTGTTCATCATTATTCGTGATGCATCTATCTCAAGCTGCTATATTTGTTTATGATATGTTCATGATATGTTCATGATTTGTACTTCAGTAGTAACTGAGTTACTGCCAAGTTTTTGTGCCCCTGTCGAGTAAAGTGTTACTGAGCAAATTAATGACCAGCATGATATGTACCATGTACCTTTAATGGGAGGCAGCTACAGGACAGCAAGCTTTCACCTCGAAGCATTACAGGAAGTTGTTAGTAATAGTTCCTAATTAGTCTGCAGTGTTAGCCTACATCAAAATGTTTTAATAGTCCTTTAATGTGTTTTTTTTTTTTTGCAGAACACTACAAAATTTCCCCCCGATGGGACTTATTATACTCCCGGAGATAGTAACTTTAATGTAAGCATTTTCATTCCACCATTCATCTGTCTATCAGTTTCTGTGCATCAGTTTATTTCAGTAAGCTACCTAAGGGGTTCTGCAGTGTCGCCATTTCCAGTGTTGTTCTGTACTGCTATTTTTGCAGTGCACCTGGCACATCATACTTTGTTATGCTCTGGAGCTGGAAGTAATTATGCATGAGGCAAATGTTTCTATAAATCCTTTCTGGGAGGAGCTCAAAGATCATTCATCCAAGGTAAGAAGTAAAGACCGAAAAGCTTAACAGAATATCAACGACAAGTATGAACATAGTGAATATCAATTGTGAGGTATTTCTGCCTGGATTTTTCCAGAAAGCGGTGAACAGTGACTGTCCACGATGTGAAGAATATGAAGATAAAAATGCTGAAGTTTTTTTAGAGACATTTGACACGTTTCTCCAGAAACATCTATTCATAGTATCAATATCTGTATAATAAAACTGTATAATATGTCTGTTTCTGTCAAGTAAAGTTAATTTTCTGTAGTCGTGTTGTGCGTTTCACACTGAACCTTGTCAGTTTTAGAGCAGAGCCGCTCTAATCGCTGCCTCGTTTGGGAGCCTTCTACCGTTAAACTGTCTTTCTAAATGGATGCAAGAAGAAGTGGCTGCACTGTTTTGCATGAACCGGTTTGTCTTTTGAGAAGTATTTTGGGGATTGGGGAAGGAGTTTGACTTTGCCCTGGTGGGGGGCGGTGTTTGCGGCAGAGGGGGCAGCCAGACCAGGCAGAGCAGTCCCTGGGTCTCTTGATATCCACAAGATGGCTGCCTACTTACGACATCAGAGTCCCGCTGCGTTTTATGGATTTTCGCCAAGCAAATGGGAAAAGATGGTAAAAGTTTACACTGTATTGCTGTTTTCCCCACAGTATCCGAAAATGTTTCTGAGTCAAGCTAATGTGTCTTTTTATAAAATATGGAAAGGAAGAACAAGGCTCAAAAATATTGAGGTTTCTCGATCATCACGGAAAGACCGTATACTGATTCAGTTCTCCGGGAGGGAGCAAAAATGTGGACTGTCTGGGAGGGAGCAAAAAGGTGGCCCGACTGGGGGTCCCCGAGGACCGGGTTGGGAAACATTGTTCTAAGAAGGCTGGGGACTCTGAGCTGCTGTTGGTGTCATACACACAGGCCTTTTCTCCAGTGTGGAAAAATCCCCTCTGCCTGGAACATTCCCTCAGCCGCCTGAGGTCTTTCATCATGGGGATTCCAGAGAAGGAGAGACTCCACCTTCAAGCAGGAGCCTAACTTATCAAAGATTCCATACTATGCATAGAGGTAAGGCCAGTACTGGTCAACCAATTAGAGGACATAGGTGCAAGCGTCACCACCTCCAGGACAAAATAGGGTGTTGAGGTGTGCTGGGGGGGGGCATTGGTGGTGAACCTTCTCGGGGGCTTGGCCCATGTGGGCTTCAGCCGGCTCTGGGTGAGGCTCACTGTCTCTGGCCAATATCTCCCCCAAAGCCAATGCCCAAAATATGATAATCTGTGTCATGATACACAGTTCCAGATGGTGCCCAAACATCTACAACCAGGCAGAGGTTACCATCCTCCAGGCTGTGTGTTTGCAGTGATGTGAAAATCCAGTCTTCATTTTTGTGCTCTTTGGTTCTGTTTTATGCTCTACCACAATACAGGGTCACAGCAAAATGTACGGGAAATCAGAGCCGTGTGAATTTAGTGTGGAATGGTGGCCTTTTCCAGACACGACATACATTCCTCTGCAGTTTGGTGCTGAACCTTATACACAATAAGAGAAAAACTCATATTCAGGACTAGGTGTAGTTTTTCTTCTCCCTGACCACATACATGTACAGTATATATACAAACACCGGTAGGTACCCTGGATCAACCTCATTTTAGGTGACATGGATCTGAAGAAGATTGTCTAAACCAGGGGTGGCTGGTATTACCCACAAAGGGCCGGTGTGTACGCAGGTTCCTGAGTAACCTTTAGGTCAGCTTTTCAAACCCAGGTGTGAGGACTCTTCTGCCAATCAGTCCTCTGATTAGTAATATAATTAGCGAGTTGCATTGAAAACCTGCACACACAGCAGTCCTTTCTGTCCACCCCTGATCTAGACAGAGAATCATGGAAAGATTGACATACAAGGCAGTATAAACAGCTTTGCCAATTTTTACTTCAAGAGAAATGTACAGAAGGAAAAACAACACATTATGTACACAACAGTATAGTTATACAGAAGATGTGTAGCAACACAAAATATGGCCGCTTGCACAATTGCAATGGTCACTTTGTTGTCACTGGGCATGTCTGCGTGTCAAGTTTCGGCTTTTCCATATGTCCCATCCGGAGGTCTGTAGCACTTGGGGAAAGCCATCAGCTGAAGTGTGTTGAAAGCGTACTTCCTGCACTTAATGTTCTTTTGCACGTTCTCAATTCGACATCCTTCTCTGGTGGGGAAAACACGACTGCAATGAATTCACAAGAGTTCTGGCCATTTTGGTGAACATCATCTATATGTAAACAAATGTGGAAATTGAGAGTACAAATCCAGACCAAGATTTTGTTTCAACCAAGCAGCTGAGTCTCTGTGACTGTGACTCCTTATACTCAACTGGTTGTTTGAAAGAAAATCGTGGTCTGGATTTGTACTTTCTGAACCTGAACTTTCCACCTCTGTATGTAAATAGGTTTTATGCAAAGTTTTGTTCTCTCATTCCATCATAAAACAATTGACTGCTGAATAAGCCCAGGAAAAAATGCTTTTATATTTCATGTTATTGAGAAGTAAACTTTGGAAAGATTTGCAGGAAAGCATGCAATCACTTGTGGCGATACTGCAGGGTCTCCACAGGGAAAAGAAGATGATAAACAGGAAAAGGGATTTGTACTTATTTTTATTATACAGAATTCTCTTTTTGGTTTAGTAACAAAATGTGAATAAGTGTCAAGGTTAAGATATTACTGGTTAAACTCAACATTTACGAAGCCCAGCAACCTTATTGTGAAAGAAGGGGATTATGTCTTTTATTTTAACGTGGATTTTGCAAAGTGCAAGACATTGGTCATAGAGGTTTCTAATGGGAATTTAGTTCATATATATATAAAGTTATATATATATATATATATAAGTTTATATATATATAAAGACCATGGCATTCAATAAACCACACGGTAAACTGTAATAATTGCATGATTTGCAGTTTATTGATATTTTGCAAGCAGAAAAACGAGACTTAATATGAGCCACACAACCAGCAAGTGTGAGCTGACAAGGAGAAGGGCTACAGGGTAGAAATGGCGGGAGGCGGGTTTGGGTTCTGCTATGAGGCCCGTTTCAGGGTCAGGCCAGTGACCGCTTTCTGCCCGGGACAGCCGACTGCTGAACGAGCCAAGAACAGAGAGAGCAGCGGTGCGTTAGTGAAGGAGACACAGACATTGATCAGCAGAGCGTTAGGCAGTAGGCTTGGGCAGATATGATCTAGAAATGTTTTTTATTCCTTATTGATTTTTTCCAGTTATATGGACATAATCAAAAAAATTGTGTCAAGAGTTTTCATTGTTAGTCACGACTAAGTCTATTTTCTAAGTCAAACCACATTATCGTGTTAAAAATGCTTTTTTCCCCACTAGATTTTTTTGCAGCAATAATCAATAATACAAATTCATATATCGGCCCAAACCTATTAGACAGGAAAGGAGCCCACCCACAAACCGCGGTGGAAAGCGAGTCAACTGCTGTGAGTGGGGGCTCATCAAAGATAAAAAGGCGTGTGTAAACATGCAGGCTGATAACAGGCATGAGGCGTTCCAGTCGTTCCAGTGCCCCAACAATGTCATCTGCTTCTAGCCAGCTGCCGAATGAGTTAGCCTTGGCAGCACTCTTGCCCCACACTCTCTGCTACCTGCAGCAGATTCTATGCTCCGTCCCAGATGCCCGATTATATCATACCGCCGGGACTGGAACGTGATGACGAAATCCCTGATAGCTTTCCAGACCTTTTCCGATACTTATGGAGGAAAAAGCCGTGATAGATGCTCTGTATTCTGGCCAGCTCACCAATCCCTGTCTTAGACCCTCCCTCCCCTTTGTTGTCTTTGGTTTTCCATCAAACCCCGCTGTCCACAATTTTCCTGATTACCACATCTGAAAATCTTTGTGACACTTTTTCCTCTGCGTCAAACAACTGTCCCAAATATCAAAGTAACTAATCCGGCTCTTGTGAAGTTCCATTTAAAACATTGAAAACTGAGTGTACTGAAATAAACTCCGCAGCCATGGTCCATTAGCCATGTTAAAAGAAACACGCCACAAGCGGGTCCTTCCTGATTGCAGATAAAAAGGATGCATCTGGGGGCTTTAGGAGCAGATTTATATGGAGGCTTTCCGGGGCTGTAGTCTGCGGCCACAGCAAAATCAGGGGCCCCATCTGGTAAAGTCAGGGGCCCCGTCTTGGAAAGCTTCTGGCCAATTGATTCTCTCTGGAGTGGCAGGCTTGGGGGAATTCCATGCCAAATCAGACTGGGACCCTCCAGAGATGTTAAACCGCCCCTGCACGGACTGGATGAAAATAAGCACATGCACTGGGAATCATGGGAAATGCGACGTTGCGTCGCAATGAGCCACACCTTGCGGCGAGAGGGAAGGGTGGCCTACCTGCGCATGCAGTCCAGGGCCCGGCTGAAGTGCTCGCTGCCCAGCTGGTGCTCGTCCCTCAGAAGCGAGCACTGCTCCAGCGTGACCGACATGGACGTCCGGTCTTTGGCACTTTTACAGCTTGTGAACCGAATGCCATTAAGCCTCCTGCAGATCTGCATTTAAAAGAGCGACATGAGTATTAGTGATTCGTATATTAGCTGAGCATTAAAAGAGCGACATGAGTATTAGTGACTCGTGTATTAGCTGAGCATTAAAAGAGCGACATGAGTATTAGTGACTCGTGTATTAGTTGAGCATTAAAAGAGCAACATGACTATTAGTGACTCGTGTGTTAGCTGAGCATTAAAAGAGCGACATGAGTATTAGTGACTCGTGTATTAGCTGAGCATTAAAAGAGCGACATGACTATTAGTGACTCGTGTGTTAGCTGAGCATTAAAAGAGCGACACAAGTATTAGTGACTTGTGTATTAGCTGAGCATTTGTTATCCCTCTGCTTTCCCCAGTGTTTCATTACCCTCCTGTGTGGGTTACCAGCCTGGTAAGTGTGTGTCCCACTTTCTCTGCGTCTACACATGTGGCTCCCCCAGGATCGCCCTACTGGATTTCTGACCCCTCAAGGGAAGACCATATATTGATCCAGCTCTCTGGGAGGGAGCAAAAAGGTGGAGCAACTGGCTGGAGACTCTGGGCTGCTGTTGGTTTCACACACACAGGCCTTTTCTCCAGTGTGGAAAAATCCCCTCTGCCTGGAACATTCCCTCAGCCGCCTGAGGTCTTTCATCATGGGGATTTCAGAGTAGGAGAGACTCCACCTTCAATCAGGAGCTCAACTTTTGTCCCCCCGGATTGCCCTTCAGGATATCTGACCCCTGCTTTTGTACTTGCTGCCTATTTGCTTGTGTCGTTACACTGATCTTTAAAGAATTTTACATGAATGCACAGTGCACATTATCTAGTAAAGTCAATTTAAACAAAACATGTTCCTGGAATTATTAATAGTCATATTTAGGCAACATACTAGATTATGTTCCTTGAATGATTTCCACCAAGGAGAAAAGAAAAATTATTAATTTAGCTGAATATTATTTTTAAATGGTAACATAAAAGTATTCGATGTTTATTTCATTTAGTTTCAGAAGAAATATTTATAGTTGTAGGTTTAATTTTGTTCTCATGTCTTATTTTCAGTTGTATTTTCTTATAAAGTTTTTGTTAACGAGAACCCTGTTAAGAGGCAGCAGAACTTGAGGAAAGTCACGCAGTGGTATTTGGGCATCCCCGTACGGTAGCCTGACTGTTCTCTTCACCACATCCTTACCGCTCCTGCCAGCCACAGGATCTCCACATTCTTTTTTTTCCGAGCTGCGACGTGCTGACTGAGACTTCCCAGTAGCTCCTTGAGGTTGGTCTGCGTCTGGAAAGAAGGCAGACCTGCAAGAAGGGACGGCATCTGTGAGCCATGTATGGGATGAGGTGAAGGTGGCGTTTAGAGTGGACGTGACAGGACAGGACGGTGGCAGCGCGTGCTTTGGAGATACAAGTACATCTACAGTGAAATTTTTGCTCGCCTACCAGCAGACTTAAACAAAATATACCCATGAAGAACAAGAAATAGCAAAAACAGAATATGGGGATTGCAGTGTGAGTTATTGGTATGTATTTAACATTACTGGTTGGTGGGGCCCCGCTGAGGGTGGGGCACTGCTGAGGGTGGCACCCCGCTGAGAGTGGGGCCCTGCTGAAGGTGGGGCCCCGCTGAGGGTGGGGCCCTGCTGAGGGTGGGGCCCCGCCAACCAGTGATGTTAAATACATACCAATAACTCACACTGCAATCCCCATATTCTGTTTTTTGCTATTTCTTGTTCTTCATGGGCATATTTTGTTTAAGTCTGCTGGTAGGCGAGCAAAAATTTCACTGTAGATGTACTTGTATAAGTGACAAAGGTTTCAAATCCTTTTTTTGAAGCAGTCTCCAACACACACAAACACACACTCATTTAGTCTGAAAATTAGCAACTTTCTTAGACTTACATTCTGATGGAACCTTATCGCTTAAGGACTTGTAATAGTTTTCCAAGTTCTCAAAGTTTTTCTGATTTATCCTCTCCTGTAAGGATATGTCACCGAACCTGAAAAACAGTGATGAAAAGATTAACCTTAACACCTGAAAAGGGAATATAAAAACTACTGTGACTTCAAACAGCCTACAAAGTTAGCAAACAGCGAGCCAAAGCCATCATAAGCATACGATAAGCATGACACACCACACAAAGGGGTTGCACAACTTAAAAATTTTTTAAGTTGATAGCTATGATATGAAAGACGAGTTAGTGTTGATTAATCACTGATGATGTCACAGAAGGAGGGAAAGCTTTGGAACACATCGACAATCTGTAGCACTGTCGCCTCACAGCTCTGGGACCTGGGTTCGAGTGTCTGCCAGGATTCCATATGTGTGGAGTTTGCATGCTCCCCCCGTGTCATCGTGGGGTTTCCTCTTGGTTCTCCGGTTTCCCCCCATCAGTCGAAAAACATGCTGAGGTTGATTAATTGCAGTTACCGAATTGCCCGTAGGTGTTCCTGTGTGAGTGAGTGGTGTGTGACTGTGCCCTGCGATGGGGTGGCGACCCACCCTGGGTTGTTCTCTGCCTTGCACCCATAGGCTCTGGGCCCTCCACAACCCTTAATAGGACATGCGGTTTCAGAAAATGGATGGATGGATGGATGGACCAGCAACATATTTATAATTCATGGCCAGCAGATGTTTCATTTTCCGCAGAATAGAAAAATGATGTAACGTTTTTCACTCTTAAGTGCTGGCAAGTTTCACCACCAGCACCAATAATATTAGACAAAAGTTTATCAGTTACTGATCAGATTTTCTGATGCAGAGATATAAAGATGCAAGCAAAAGGGTATTAACGCCTTAAATGTAACTGAGGTACAAAAATAATTCCATCTGCCCAGATTTGCTCCACTACTTCCATCGCTTTTCCCCAAACTTCCACATGACTGGTATTCTCTGAGGCGTCCGTGCTGTTAGCGTCACAATCACATGATCAGCGACTAGTCGACGTCAAGTTTAAAGCGTTGTGGCAGAGCAGTCAAGTCGACTTGTCGTCTAGTTGACTAGTCTGTCCAACCCCTAACCACACAGGCATTTTTCATGATATTTCTGCACGCAGAATTTGCTTTTCTTTGCTTTCTGGAAAAAACTAACCGCTTCTCAGAAATGAAAACAATGATTAATTATGAGAGAGTGCCATCTTGGATTTTCAAAGAAGTGTTTTAAATCGGTTGCCATTGCAAAGCTTATCCTATTATTACTACTCAATTGGGGATAATATTATGTGCAAATTACAGGCTTTAATTTGCTATGTCTCATATATTTACAATAAACATTCCATGCTAAAACATTTTGGAAGAAAATATTCCTAATATATGCTGTTACGGCCTTTGTCTGTAGTGTGTGTTGTGTTGTCTTGTGTTG
>JAODLD010000016.1:4905732-4917762 GCA_026781065.1 Mormyrops boulengeri
GCTGAATCATTTGTGGTGGAACAGGGAAAGAACTAAGCTACACAGGGCTCCGGCCCCCCAGGACTGCAGTTTGACACTCCTGATCTATGTAGTCCATTATCACATAGGTCTTAACGGCCCTCAAATACATCCACGGTACTCGGAGCAGCTCTGGCTGTCTCACGTGACTGAGGTCTGCAGCTCATGTCTATACCATCTAAAGAGAGAGGCTTTGAAAAATCAGTCCATTTCCATTACTCTCTCAGACTTCACTGCAGTCTCAGGCAATCCTGATTTTTCTCCAAATATAATTAGGTTTGAATCTCAAACTGCTGACTGAATGCACCCTAATCGCTCTTAATTTTATTGTTGGCACAGTCCAGCCAATGTACAGCCCAGCCAACACACAGCCGACACATAGCCAACACACAGCCGACACACAGCTGACACACAGCCAACACACACCCCAGCCAGTACACAGCTGGCGAACAGCCCAGCCGACACACGGCCCAGCCGATACGCAGCACAGTCAACGCACAGCCCAGCCTGCTGTGGGTGTAAGCACAGCACTGTCATCCACTGCGGCCACACCTTGCTTTACCAAAAGCAGCACCTCCACTATGATAGCAGGCAGCCCGCAAAGATGAATCAGGAGAGAAGGCCGCTTTACTCACGGTCTCCGTGAAGCGGTCTCTCACGTCATAGACCGTCAGCTTCAGCACCGTCTCCTCGCAGAGCGGATAGTCTGGGGGGAAGGTCACCCCCGTCAGGAAGAGCGGGTCCCTGGTTCCCTGAGAGAGGGAGGCAAACAGGGCAGCGGCTGAGGTGGGGTAATGACTGGGGCGGGTGGCGTTTGTCACATGTCAGAGAACCAAACACCCGAAAACAGGAGGTGTCAGAGCTCAGGGGACACATGCACCTCTAATCACTCTCTGCTCTTAAATAAATAGCTTTATTTATTTTTGGGGGTGTCATCATTAACTGAGTCATCCTACGTAAGCACCCCTGCCCAGGATAGTGATTAACATTCAGAGTCTTCACCCTCTCAGTCGATTGAAAATACGAGTAAAATAATCAAATAAAATAATCTTATTCTGCAACACAGGAGTCACTTACCTGGGGACCTACAAGCAGTAACGTCCTGTGGTTTTGCATTCGGGGCGAGTACCTCTACATTTTCCCCCAGGTTTGTAATTAGCCTCATCTCGTTAATGGGACTAATTATGTTTTATGGGCAGAGTAAGTGTCACAGAGATGGGTGCTTTGGAGACCCCGATTTCCAGCACATACAGGCCCCACCTCCAACTCCTCCCACTCTGCCCTGATCCCACCCTAACTCCGTCCTAGTCCAGTATGACTCCGCCTTAGTCCAGCATGACTCCGCCTTAGTCCAGCATGACTCCGCCCTAGTCCAGCATGACTCCGCACCTGAGCCTGCCCCCATGCCCCTCATAGTTCCACAGCAATTACAGGTTGCTCTGATGTTTATTTACTTGTGTTGCTTATGATGATGACACCAACTGTCCTCCGGGACGAGCCCCCTCCCCCACCTTGGTAAACACCATCACAAACAGGAGTATCTATGTTGTAGATGAGAATTGAAACTGGGAAACTGGGTTTTACAGTCTGTGGCTCGGTGGGTTAGGCCTCTGTGCTTATAACCAGAAGGTTACTGGTTTGAATCCTCTCTGTGGCAGAATAATCATGCAGTTAGTAGGCCATTAATTCTCCCAAAAAACACTCCAGGGTAGCCAGATAAGATAACAGGCCCCATACTGAACCCCAAACCTTACCTGTTCCTAAAATGGAGAAAATGTTGGGATATGCAAAAAGGACAGAATTCTGGTTCACTCTGGCAAATAAACCATCATATGATTTACTGTATGAAAGGTAGAATGATCAGTCAGACAAAAAGTTCTTCTGTTATTCCCAGACTATCCCATGAAGCACATTAAACACCAAAGCTTTCCATTTGTGTGGATGTCTAGCAGAAACCCAGCCCTACCTGCGGGGGGAGCCACACTCTCTTTGTGGGTAAGTGTGGTTTGCTCAGAGCAGGACCATCGCGCGAGGGCAGCGGCGAGTGGACCCCGCGCCTGGCGAAGCGCATGCACCAGTCCAGTTTGCCGGGCATTAGTGCGGGTCCTCGGTCCACGGGCAGAAATCAAAGCTTGATCATGTCAGACTCAGAGCAAAGACAGGGATCCTGGGCGTCCCGGTGGGTGCGGAGACCGGAGTAAGCCGTGTTCCAAGAGGAGCGCAGTTTAAATGAAAAAACAAGCAAAAAACACTCTGGAAAATTAAACCGGGGAAAAAAGTCCGTCTTTGTCAGAGTGGAAATGAGTTAAACTCCGCCTGCCTGGCAAATTTAATCTTGACAGGAAAAGTGGTTTCCAAGCAGGGAGGTATTCCCAGCCGGGGGGGGGGCGGCGTGCTGCTCCCCCTGAATGCCTGTGGTCTGGGCGGTTGCTGGCAGGACGGGGGCTGAAGCAGAACAGCAGAGGGGTGCCCTGGGTGGGGGGGCAGGTTGAGGGCTTACCTCGACGATCTCCGTGCAGGAGTAGGCAGCCAGGCTCCGCTCTAGTGTGTTTACGACCGAGACCTGCAGGATGCTGCTAGGCTTCCGGTCCCGTGCTGGGCTGGGCAGGTCCTGACATGCTGAAAGACACAGGACACCGGGGAGGTGAGTAAAGCAGCCCTTAGTGCAGCCAGGGCTGGGGGGGGGTCCTCAGTCAGATCTGAAAAATAGGAAGTGACATGTTGGACATGTGAGGAAAAAGCAGAGCGCAGCACCACACCATCAGGGCCGCCTCGCTCTGCCTGCTGCGTCTTCCTAACCCTCTCGCAGTAAAGGTGCCATCTTTATTATTGTTTAATCTCGTCAGCAGGACTGGCCTTGCCTTCCAGAGCTTCCTATTACAGGAAAGGCCCGCTGCAGCTGGCTCTGGAGAGGAAGCCGGCATTTCCTTCTCAGTGCCGATGTACTCAGCACACTCTCTGAGCTTGGAGCCCATGCGGAGAGCCCTGTCTGCAGAGCCCGCACGCACACAGAGAGCCCTGTCTGTAGAGCCCGTACGCACACACAGAGCCCTGACCACAGAGCCCGCACGCACACAGAGAGCCCTGTCTGCAGAGCCCATACGCACACGGACAGCCCTGACTGTAGAGTCTGTACACATACAGAGAGCCCTGACCGCAGAGCCCACACGCACATGGAGAGCCCTGTCTGCAGAGCCCGCACGCACACGGAGAGCCCTGTCTGCAGAGCCCGCACGCACACGGAGAGCCCGCACGCACGCGGAGAGCCCTGTCTGCAGAGCCCGTACGCACAGACAGAGCCCTGACCGTAGAGTCTGTAAGCACACAGAGATCCCTGACCGTAGAGTCTGTAAGCACACAGAGAGCCCTGACCGTAGAGTCTGTGTGCACACGGAGATCCCTGCTCCTAGACTGCTAAAAATCTTCTTTAGCTACAGTTCCCTTATTAAAAAGCTAGTACAGTCGTACCCAAAAAACAGGGCAGCAATCAGATGAGACGTATTTTAGTGTCTTTTGACTGAACTATAAGCCAAGTCCTATACTTCAACGATCAGAAGCTTCAGGATGCAACAGAAAATGTCAGGAGCCTTGAGAACTTTTAAATCAATCGTCAGTTTCTGGACTGCCTCAAATTTATACACCAAGCACCATGCACTGATTACAACATGTACTGCCTTCACCTACAAATCGAGAAAACCGGACAGATCAGGCAAGACCCGGGCGTCTTGTTTTAACAATTTGTCATATTTTCATCTGATGAATATCTAGATATCAAGCAAACAAAAACATGTTACCTGAACAAAAAGGTCATGCAGTTTCCTTAAAAGTTAAACCGGGCAACATGGTCCTTGTTTGAACCACCCTGCAACATCTGTCAGTCAATTAAAACGTCAAGGTTCTACTGACTTCAAATGAAGCACTAGAAAAACTTAAATTTACAAGCAATATCTGAAAGCCTGTTGTTTGTGACATGCTGTACCTTTGGGGGTTCATTAAAATTTCCCAGAAAGGCACATCACCTTGTAACTTTTGACGGGGATCTCTACCACCGTCTTGATGTCTGCAGACAGGCTTCTCTGCCTACAGTTCCTGTCCATAAGACCATCCCATGCATGTCTCTCTCTGCGCAGTAAATTAATAACGACAGAGGGAGAACTGATTATTTGTTGTCCAGTTTCTCACAATTTAAATGTATTTTCTATATTTTATGCACGGTGTCGGAGCTGCATGTAGACATTCAGAAGTCAGATGATGCCTGGTGTAGAAAGTGCAGGAAGATCAGGCACAGATGATGAGGTCACTATCATGGCTGAATAACATACTAGCGTAATGTACAGCACTGTGCCATTGAACCAAGATTTGTTTGTGGTTGTTCAAAGAAAACTACATCAATGGTAAGCATAACAGACAGTTACGAGCAGGATAATCACAATTTGAGATCAATATTTGCATTCTAATGAACAGTGAATTGCTTGGAGAGAGAGTCAAAGTATGGCTTTACTGCACTCCTGCACTCCGCACAAAAGTCAGACCACCACTTATTTTCACATCTTTGCCAAGAGTATGCCGGAAAGCACCTGCACACAGCAAAAAAGTGCCCCAAGGCTCTATCCTTGGTCAGGTAATAGTCTGGAGACAGAACACTGAAAAGAGGATCAGGGAGGCAACCTGACTACATCTGTGAAAGGATGCCAGCCCACTTTGAGCAGTGCAGAAACAACTTTGAAAGGAATTCCCCTTACCAGCCTCATTATATGTCCAGGAAACCCAGTTACCAAGCAGTATTGTCAATGATTGACTCAACCTGGTAAATTATTTTCCGGTAAAATTGTCATGAATAAATCCCACCCTGATGACATAAAGGACAGGAGGGCTGTTTGTAACCTGATCTACACAAATTGAATAATTCATTCGTCAGATGTGCATCCCTGAGTCCCAACAACATCTTGACATTTTCAAATTGTCCTGTTTGTGTTATGATGACAAAAGGCAGTTTGCTTTTTGTTACAGCGGCTTCCAAATCAGCCTAATTAATCCTGCATTTAAAGCCCCTGTCTGCCAGGTGCATTCCAGCTCCTATTACAGCCAAGCTCACCTGGTGATCCACAAACAGAGAGGTAACCCTGAAACAAACACACGTTATGATGCAACTCTTCGTAAAAGGCGGCTCCGCAACCCCCAAGCTAAAAGGCGACGCTATTAAAAGCAGAAAGACTCCATTGAAATGTGTTTCCTGTGCTAACTCTGTAGGAACCTGGTCAGAAATGCAGGTGGGGCCCTTTGGTGAATTATTCAGGCTCTCCACTATGGTCGTATTGCCTTTCTGAACTTCCAGAACATATCCATCCATCCATCCATCCATCCATCCATCCTCTCTGTACCCTAGTTAGGGTACACCTTTTAAATAGAGTATTTGAATATTTGAGTGTGCATTTATTTATGTTATTCAGATAATTCTGTGATACCATTTTGGCCCCGAATCCTGGTGACATCTCCATCTTGAACATCTCCTTTTGTCACTGGTCCTGTTTAGAGGGTTTGCTGAGGGTCTTTAGATACACATGAATATACACATGAAGTCGGCCGTAAACGTCAACGGTAACCAAAGCTGTGCCACCTTACAAAGAATCCAAAGAAGTCTGTTGAATATTACGAACAAACGGTCTATGTATCGCAAGCAGGCGCTAAGGCGGCGTTTCTTACTCACAAGTGACGTGACACTACAAAGCGGAAATAGCTCCGCTGTGACAAACCCCGCCAGGAAAGGAGTGAAACGGCGTCACTGGGTCATCGTCACGAAACGCCCCTCACAGAAGGACAGCAGCCCTGGGAATCTCATTAAATCCGGAGAGATTGGATTCAGACAGTGACTCTCTCATCACGGGAGAGTTTCTGCCATGGCGGGCTCACGGACATGCTGGCCAGATTCCTTTCTGTTTCTGGCACTAAGAGTGAACCTGGTCTGGAGGCGGCGGGGGGCGCCTGGGGTCCATATTGGCTGCATGTGCATAACAGACTAATATACTAATATTAGAACTGGACCTGGAGTTCTTACCGCTGGAGCTGCTGCTAACTGCTACGAAATACACAGCGGCGGAGTTAAGGCCCTGGACTCCTTCACAGAGGAGGTGAAGGCACGGACCACAGCCCTCAAAACGACAAGATGGGCACAGCGACAGAGTTAAAACCCTGGACTCCTTCACGGAGGAGGTGAAGGCATGGACCACAGCCCTCAAAACGACAAGATGGGCACAGCGACATGGTTAAAGCCCTAGACTCCTTCACGGAGGAGGTGAAGGCACGGACCACAGCCCTCAAAACGACAAGATGGGCACAGTGGCAGAGGACAGGGGGCTGGGGAGCAGAGAACTAGAATTACAGAGAATAGAGATGCGTAAAAACTAATTATGCGATCATTTAATTAGCTATTACACGTGTGTATTTGACAGCTAATTAAACCTAAAGCTAGAACTGAATGATCTAATAAACGACGTTGTGAATCTCAATAAAATGTGGCTGACAGCCACTAATATTTCCAAGGTTACAAACAGCTAGCTGGAATACATTACAGAAAGACCTCCATCCTAGGAAAAAGGGCAGAGGTGGATCTAAGGGGTGACCAGGGGCAGACACGGCCACCCTCAGTAAATACACCACCAGGGGCGGGGCAGAAGAGGGGCCAAAATTCATACAGAGTGGCCAACCTTATCATTAGCCAGTGATGTGTTTTGAATCAGCAGGTGACAGGGGAGGGGGCACTCCAGGGGCCAATCAGCTTTTAGCTCAGGCCGGTGCCCATGTAGCCCCGCCCCTGCATACACTGTTGCAACCCACACCACAGCAATACACTGAAAATGTGGATTATTTTATTTATGTAAACCATATGGTGTGGTGCTTACCGCCGAGTTCTGAGAACGTAAGCTCATACAGTTCAGATTTACATGCGGCAAAGTCAAATGAATATACTGTTAACAGCATTTATGTCCAGATTAGCTGCCTTACCTGTCTTACAGACACAGCTCTTATCAGCTTATCAAACATCCCAGCTGATCAGTACCATTTTGTTTTATGGCACAACCATAAATATAATTCACCCCTATGAAAATTTTCTGCGGGGGGGGTATGACTTAGTTCCTCTTTGGGGGTGATCGGTCGGTTCCTGATGAGATGACCGCAGCAGATGTTTAAACAGAGCTGATGGCAGGTCCATCGGTGCTCAGTGACATGAAGATGAGGTTATAACGCTCTGCTTCAGCTAATTAATCCACACCGTGAAAAAATGACCAGGAACTCTGGACACATTGTTGGGCTTAAGGTCATTAATTAGCGATAAGCACCACGGGATCCTTAACGATTTCCCAGACTCGGGGTTTGGGAGAAAGGATCTTGTGCGAGCTTCACAACTCAGGACATAAAGAGGTGATGAGAATGACCTGCCTGCTGGCTCACCTGGAGAAACAGACCTTCAGTGGCCGATCTGTCATAGAAGATGGGTGGACAGGGATCTAAGAGGAACCCAGGAATGTAACAGGTCAGTTTGTCAGGGCTGGTAAATGTGCTAGTGTGACAAATATCCGGTAGGCCATACTGTACTGTAAATGTGCTAGTGTGACAAATATCCGGTAGGCCATACTGTACTGTAAATGTGCTAGTGTGACAAATATCCGGTAGGCCAAACTGTACTCCATTTTTACATCAAACATTTGTTTTTTTAAAGGTAATGTATTAAGCCAACCTTTAAATGAAATTTGGGAGCATGACCGGGTCATATTTAGGGTTTAAACTAAGCACATATCACCATTTTTAGTGACTCCACGAAACATCCGCAAATCCTCCTCATTCGCGACGGATTCTGGGACCGAACCTCGCGAATGTCCAAGGTCTGACTGTATATAGTTTAGCATGATACAGAATCTAATGGAATTACATTTCATCCATCCACTCTTTAATTCTGTTCAGGAGATTCAGAGGTCTGCTTTTAAGTTTCCTTCAGAAAACTATTTACCCAACCATGAATACATATTTGCTTTAATACAAGTTAATTTGTTAATTTTTTTTTATTGAGCAATTTTAAATAAACATATATTCCATTTTCTGTAGTCCTGTTTACATAAAATCCAATTTTCTTCTGCTTCTTGAAACAGATTAATTAGTATTAGAGCTTAGTCATCTTTAAGGACCAATAAAAACCTATTCAGGCTACAAAAGATTTATTTAAAGTCATCATTAAGAAAATCATTGGTTGTTTTGTGTTTTCACAGCACGGAGAACAATGAGCACAGGCAATGAGTCAAAGGATTTTAGTCGTGCCTACGTGATGTAAAGTTCTGACTGGTTTATGTATTAGGATTACCTCCCAAAACTCCACAAACGGGTGGAATTTCATCTTTGCTAGTATCTGACTGAAACAACCCTAACCCTAAGCCTAAGCCTAACCCTAACCCTAACCCTAACCCACTAGCCCAGATTAATTGTCATTAGCCCATAATGAACAATGTAATTTTCATAGTTTTTTTCAGTTTCTTCTTTATATATCCAACATCTCCAGTAATTCTTTGCTCTACAAAATGGAGAATCTAATGCTGAATACAGAATGATCAGGGCCCTTCAAAGCCAATTGGTTAACTGGGACATGAGTGAAACTGGGATTGACCAAGGAGACCCTGCATGTAATCACCAAAGGGAACCTCTATGTACCTGTGCCAAGAAAGGAATTACCCAGCATGCTATTTTCAGGCTCGTCAGCTTCGGTCAGCTGGCTGGCATGAGATTTTCAATTTGAGACAGTCTGCACACACCTGTACACGCATGTACATGTATGTAGCAGTTTAATTATCTTGTAAATAGTCTGTAGGGTTTGCAAACTACGCCAGTGCTTTTGATGTAGCTAATTTTAGGTTCATAATGGAATAATATAGATTTACCGTAAGATTTCTTGCGTGAGTGTGAGAGTCTGAACGCGTGAGAGTTGGTAATCAGGTTTTTTTTTTTTAATTAGTCAGTGGGCTAGTGTTCAGTGTAACTTTCTCGTCTGAGAGTGTCCCCTCAGTGCAAGCTAACTCTCATCCGTGCTGGGGCATCGCCGCACTTCCCCCCTGCGGTTCGGGAGCTGGTCTGTCGTGGTGCTCCTTTCATGAATAAGTCTCTAGCTATTTTCCATGTGGGAGAACAGTCCTGTACAGCTGCGGAATCACAGGCAGAGAGAGAAACTCAGCTCCGTGTTTAACTAACGGAAGAAGAGTCTGCTTGCATAATGACGTGGATTTTAGCCACTCATTTTTATAGCTGAGCATGAGAAGCAGGACTACAGGAGCCAAGCGGGGCTGTATACAAAGAGCACTGCCAGTACATATCATATGTATTTTTTCTGCTTTGTTCTGGGGGTGGACAAATGACTTTGACGCAGCACAATAATGCCAAATTGAGCCTAATTGGCCTGGTGGATGAGGACGTGCATGTGATTACATTCTGCGATAGATTAAAGCAAAGAGTGTGTGATACGAAATCACAGCAAAGAGAGCAGCTAGGAGGATGTGCTTGGGGGGGGGGGCGTTGAGAGAATTTGACCAAAGAGCATCAGAGATTCGACCAATGGGCATCACGTGGGATGAGGGCCTCCACCCAGACTAATGACTTGACATGGAGGAAGGTCACTTCTGCCGAACTCTGAGTCAAAATGAACCTTGCGGGCAAGACTGAATGGAAAAAGGCACCGGCTAGTGTCAGTAACAGTCTGCAGGCATCACCACAGGTGTGGCTACATAGATCCAAGATGGCACAGATCAGGAACCCACCCATCCATCTGCATAAGCCCTTGTCTCACCTGCAGTGATCCGGAATGTGCCCTAGAAGTCAAAGGATGTGAAGAACCCACCCTGCGAGGGGGCAGTCACACGCTTCACTGACCGCCACACGGGTTAAGGTTATGGTCAAGCTTAGGGTTAAGCCTAGGAGCGATGGTCATAGGACGAGTAAGGAAAGACAAACTCACCGAGGCTGAATTCCACCAATGGGAGCTCAGGAACCAGAACGGCGCCTGCAGAGAGAGTAAAACATCCAGCTGTCAAAATAACCTACTGGGTGAGCAGCAAAACGATGGCATTGAGAAGAAGAGCTGCAATAAGAAGTCGCTTGGTGTCTAGGGCATACAGGGAGTCCCGCGTGGCGGCACGCGCGTATCTGCTGTTTGCTGACACAGAGTGCTGACACGGGGCACGTAAAGCCCCAAGCAGGCTGTGATTGATATGTATAGGCTGTCGAGGACTTCCATAAGGCTGTTATTTATTCAACCGCCTGCCAAGGCGAGGGCTCTCCTAAGCCCAAGAGCGCGAAGGACTGGCGCGTGCAGTGAACACTGCCCGCACGTCTGCCATCTGCCTGGGTTTCTGCTCCTCCAACAGCCATGGGCTCATTAATCCTTAAAGACCGAGCCGCGGCAAACCGCTCGCCAGCCTGCTTGGTACCGTCCAGTCGCATGGTAACGCCTGAATCCCAGTCCCATGTCCGCGGGTAAATGTCCCATTGCAGCTAACGGGCAAACGGAGATGTTAAACAGGCACCGAAGATGCGTCCCCATAATGGACCTGCAGGTTCTGCTTCTTGTTCTGATGGTCCAAGCTGGAGTGAGACATGTTTCTAATGCCTGGGTAGATTTACCTGACGGCACATGAAATGAAGCATCGCTACATAAAGAAGGAGAGTCACCTTCCAATCCATCAGTCTGCGGGCGAGTTGGGACGTGCTGATTTCATCAAGGCAGCTGTGTTAATGGACGCCTCAGCAAATGCTGTCTGACTTGCTCAAATATTCGGAGAGCGATGTGAGCTGCGTAAAGCTTTTGGCTGCGTCATGCTGACAGATTCATCATTAGGCTGCATTATCGTAAACTAAACCAGCAGCGACATCTGCAACACGTCGGGTTCCCTTGTCATACAATAACTGTTTACCAGCACATCCAGTATTAATCAGATAACTCTAACTGGCATTCTCCTTTTCTAGTAATGCTGTTAAGGTTCTTAAAGTTGCCTCTGATCCCTCCAGAGTCCATAAAAATGTCAAATTTTGTCTCAGTGTCTAATACCGATTTATACTGGGTTGTGCTGCCAATCAATGAAAAATTAAACATCTTACAAATGCCCCCTAACCATCAAGGCAAATGCCCATAGTGACCTGTGGCTATGCTATATAATGCAAGAGTAACAATCAAATTTTGCTTTAAACATGCCTTAAACATTCAATAGGTATTTATGTCTGAGTGCACAGTAGCACAGCAGTGTGTAGATCAGTGGGTAATAACGCTGTGCTGGTGAGCAGGACTGTCTGCTTTCTCCACTGTACCTAATTTTGGATAAACGTATCTGCACACTTGTAAACTCCTTCAATGCGGCGGAGAAAGTGAACTGTCTGATCGCTGTCTCTCACTTTGAGGTTCACTTTGGTCTGACTCACAGTGGGTCAACACAGAGCTCACAATTCTTTCATGCCATGATTATCTAATTAAAATAATTTGTTTAATAAAAAAAAACACATCTCCTTTCCCCAATAACAACTGTTCACTTTCTCTTCTGCGCCAGTCAGCTGAAATACAGTGAATATAATCTGCTAATATAATCCGATATTGTCTTGATGTGTAGTAAAGTTCCTGTTTTGCTATATTTAGTTTAATAGCGGAAAGTGACAGAAACTCAAATTTCACCTGCAAGTGCCTGCTCACCCGCCTGCTTGCCCGCGGCCATCACCCAGGTGCTTCCCACCTGCCCACCCATGGCCATTGCCTCGACGGCTTCTGCCTGCTTGCCAGCAGCCACCTCCCCGTCTGTTTCAGCCTACTCGCTGTGGTCAATGCCCCGTAGGCTCCCACAGGAATGCCACCTCCTCCCTTCAATGCTGGTA
The DNA here is from genome assembly GCA_026781065.1 of Mormyrops boulengeri. NCBI lineage: Eukaryota > Metazoa > Chordata > Actinopteri > Osteoglossiformes > Mormyridae > Mormyrops > Mormyrops boulengeri. The sequence continues at coordinate 4,917,643 of JAODLD010000016.1, forward strand.
GCCTGTCCTGGGGGGGGGGGGGGGGCGGGGGGGGGTGGGAACGAACGGTGACGGGGCCCCGCCCCCGAGGCCCCCCGGTCCCCGAGCCCGTTTCGCTATGGGGGGTGGTCCACATAACCA